>JANFOE010000311.1:672500-918799 GCA_025667525.1 Glebionis coronaria
GTCCTATCTTTTTTGTCTTTAGTGGTAAAACATAGGAGTTAGGGTTTCAAACTTTTTTCTATATTTTTCTTTTTTAATTCTTGATTTTTCTGTTTAATTAGTTTTATTCTACTGTTCATTTTATATTTTTTTAGATTTAATTGCATTTTTAGTTACTTTTTATTTATCTGTCTTTTGTCTTTTAGTGGTAAAAATACATATTTTTCAGTTTTAAAATTTTTCTTAGACTTAGAATATTAATTTAAGATTTTTAGTTTTAAAATTAGTCATTGTTCATCTTTTTATTAATTTTTATAATTAATTTAAGTTAATTAGGGTTTAATTATTAACTAGTTTTGTCATTTAGTGGAAAATTTAATATTTTTCAAGCTTTTTCATTTTTCTACTGTTCATTAGAGTGATTTAGGATTTTTAAAATTGGTAGATCATTTTTAGCATTATTTTATTATTTTTTATAATTATTTTGGTGTAAAAATAGTTTTTAGTAATTTAAAAATAGAAAAATAGTATTTAAAAATTATAAAAAATACTTTTTAGTTTTTAGATAATATAAGTAAGTTATTTGTTCAATAAAATCATATTTTGGACATTTTGATTAATTATATTTAATTTTAGGGCTTTAATTAGCATTTAAAATTGAATATTTAATAAATAAAAGGTTTTAAAATATTTTTATTGGATTTTATTCCTTATTTATATTATTTTAGACTTGTTTTAGCTTATAGTTAATTTTTAGGTTGAAATTTTTTATTTTGTAGCTATTTACGGTTTTACGTTTACGCCTTTTTCGTCGTAGTTTAATACATTTTCGTATCCGTCTCTTCTTTCCTTTCTAATTTCTTTTCTTCTTGTTCATAATCACAAACAAAAAATCAACTCTCAACACAACGCACTTGCCTCCTTGGGAAACGAACTTGGACTGCATTTGGGTCATTAGTTCTCGGTTTTCCTAAACCGACACTTAATACTACCACTATTTGTCATCCTTTTCCTAAAGGGTACAAAAACACTACAATCATTTTGGCGCCGCTGCCGGGGAGGCGTGTTGTGTTTTGGTTGAACCATTGTTGTTTTTATATATAGCCATAAAAGTATTTGTATTAATAGCACTCTATTAATACGTATTATCGTTTTTCGGTTTTTGTGTGAATATTATTACTATATTGTATACGTAGAACAATAAATTTACAAGTACTCCAAATACGTGAGCAATCACAACCTTGACTCATCATTGTATTCGAATCTCAAACCAAAGAAAAAGGCAAAAATAGATAAATACTTTCGTGAAGCTCGATTTTGAAAATACAAACTATAAGGTGGGTATAAGGCGGTTGTATTTCACGACCTAAGGATAAAAGGCTCTTAAGTGCTTCGCGCCGCCTCGTTTCCCCGCTTGCTTGTGCGTATTTGATTTTGAGAGTGAATCGAGGGTTTTGCCGCCCAAAGTATTACTAAGTATCATATATATTTTCTTGGTTTCATTTGATTAAACCCTCTTGAACGATTTGGTGTTCCACCATCGTTCTAAAGTCATCTAAGGCGTTCACTTCACGTGATCGTTTTCATTCCTTGAGGCTTCTTTAATCGAGAGATTTGATTAAGGAGGAGATTTGTAGATTTGTGTCTACTAAATACATTCCAAAAATCCAAAAAAGTAAAAACAATCAAAAACCACAAAAAAATTGAAAAAGTAAAAACACCAAAAAGAATCTTCTTTGCTCGCCTTCTCGTTGTACGTGACGTTTATGCAAACTCGCTCTAAAGCAAGACGTGCTCGTAAACGAAGAAACAAATCACTCACTCCTACTAGTGAGGAATCTCCTATTGACGAACCCATTGTAGTGAAAGAAGCACCCATGGCTAATCGAACTATGATGGAGTTGCTTCAAGCACCCACCGAGGGTTATGGAGAAGCGATTGTGATTCCCGCTATCTTTGCGGAGAATTTTGAGGTTAAGACGGGTTTGTTGTCCATGATTCAAAACAACAAGTTTCGAGGGGACGAAAAGGACAACCCGCATAACCACATTCGCCAATTTAATCGTCTCACCGCCACGTGCAAGTTTAAGGATGTTTCAAACGACTCGATTAAGATGATGCTTTTTCCGTATTCCTTAGCGGGGCCCGCAAAAATTTGGTTAGAGAAAGAGCCACCCAATTCTATATTGACGTGGAAGGATCTCGTTTCAAAATTCGTGAACCAATTTTTTCCGCCCTCTAAGACTACGCACTTGAAAAACGAGATTTCAAAGTTTTCGCAAGAGTATAATGAGAGTTTTTCAACGGCTTGGAATAGGTTTAAGAAAATGTTGCACGAATGTCCTCATCATGGTTTTTCCGACTTGCATCAAATAGACACGTTTTACAATGGCTTGAACGATCATGAGCGTGATTATCTTAATGCCGCCGCGGGTGGTAATTTTTTGTGTAAGACGGTCGAGGAGGCATTGTTAATCATTGAGAATAGGTCTAAGGTGTATAGTCCTCGTAGCACATCGAGTGTTCGTAAGGCTTCGTCTTCATCTTCACCTAGTTTGTCACACACCGTTGATGCTTGCCAAGTCGAGGCTAATTTGGAGAATAAAATTTTTGATATAGTGAAAGGCTTGTTAGTTGAGTTTAAAGTTAGTGAACAACCCGCTCCCGCTACGATTAAAGCGGTCGAGGTTTCTTGTATGTATTGTGGTGGAGCTCACGATTATTCCGAGTGCATTACCAACGGTGGTAACACTTCGAGTGCCTTCGCGTCCGCGGGAACTTATAACCAAAACGGTCAAGTTCCTCGCACTAATCAATTGACTCCACCGGGTTTTTCACCAAATCAAAATGCTAACAATTATCGAAACAATCAAGTTGGTTACCAAAGCAATCAAAGGAACAATTTTAAGGGTAATAACAACTATGGGAATCAAGGGAGTAGTAGTAGCCAATTGCAAAATCAAAATCAAAACCGTAATTTTCAAAACACGAGTCAAGGACTTCAAAATACTAAAGAACTTCCAATGGACTTTTTGAATTACGCTACTTCAAATGATAAGATTTTGGAAAACATTCAAGAGCAAATGGCTACTCAAGCTAGGGATACGGCTAAAAAAGCAAAGGAGTTAGCTAATTTTATTAAGGAAAATCTAGCCATGAGAAATGAATTGAAAAATGATTTTGCTAACCAAATTCGGGGTCAAAACAACAAGATAGAGCAAAGTCATGCTAGGCTTGAACAAAGAATTGACCAAAAAGCCGCTAGCCAAGATGTGAAGTTTAATAATTTTGATGCTAAGCTTAATGCAATTTTAGAAGCCGTAATGGGAAACAAAGCCTCAACTTCGGGTAGTTTGCCTAGTAACACCGTTTCAAACCCGAAGGGAGAGATGAAAGTGATTACCACACGAAGTGGTAAGACACTTAAGGAACCGACTCCTCAACCAATTACTCCAATTGTGGAGGAATTTGAGGAAGAACCCGAGGTGGTGGTCGAAAAGGAGCATATTTCAATCCCACAAAGTACCGCTCATGCCACACCTACGGTTGACCCATCACCCATATTGGAACCCGAGATTCCAAAGGCTATGCCTATGCCCCAACCCACACCACCCTTGCCTTACCCATCGAGACTTAGGAAGGAGAAACGACAAGAGCGCGACAACTACCAATTTGAGCTTTTTATGAAAATGTTTCGTGATTTGCACTTTAATGTGAGTTTCGCCGATGCTTTGGTCATGATGCCTCGATTTGCCGCTAACTTTAAGAGTATGTTGAACAACAAGGAGAAATTACACCAAATGTCTAGTTGTTCGTCGGTTTATCTTAATCGCATACCTCAAAAAGTCGGTGATCCCGGTAAATTTTTGATCCCTTGTGCAATTCAAGATATGGAAGAATGCTATGCCTTGGCCGATCTTGGTGCTAGCATTAACTTGATGCCACTTGCAATCTTCAAGTCGCTCAATCTTCCTAATCTTACTCCTTCACGAATGTCTATTGAGTTGGCCGACCATTCCACGATTCTTGCATGTGGTTTGGCGGAAGACGTTTTTGTGAAAGTGGGGAAGTTCTACTATCCCGTAGACTTTATTGTTGTTGACATCCCCACGGATCCTCAAGTTCCTCTTATTTTAGGTCGTTCGTTTTTAGATACGTCTATGGCTTTGATTGATGTGCATGCTAGAAAGATCACCTTACGTTTCAACGACGAGGAACTTGTTATAAACGCAACTCAAAATTCTCAACTTTCTCATGTTTATTCCGTTGCTACCATAAACCTCGTTGATATGGTCGACGTGGTTTGCGAGGAATTTTCACAAGAAGTTTTAGGGTTTGGTGATGAAGAAACTAGTGGCAATCCCACTATGTTAGATCCAATTCTTGATAATTCGACACCAACCTTCACTCCTTTCGAAGGTGGTGGTTTTACGTTGGAAGAATTCGATGTTCCACGTACTTATGACGAAGACCTCGACAACGATGAGGACTTTTCGATTATCAAGGATTTTCTCAACGATTTCCCATTGCCTCCACCCGAGGAGGTTATGAGTATCAAGCCCAAATCTTCACTTGAGGAACCGCCTATCCTCGAGTTGAAAGATTTACCTCCTCACCTCGAATATGTCTATTTGGAGGAGGACGACAAGTTGCCGGTTATTATTGCGAAGGAACTTTCGAATGATGAAAAAACCGCACTTGTCGATGTTCTTAAGGATCACAAAGGGGCGATTGCGTGGAAGTTATCCGACATTAAGGGAATCGATCCCAAATTTTGTACACACAAAATATTAATGGAGGAAGATTTCAAGCCAACAATCCAAAGTCAAAGGAGGGTGAACCCTAAAATTCATGACGTCATCAAAAAGGAGGTCCTTAAACTCCTTGACGCGGGAATGATTTACCCTATTTCCGATAGCCCTTGGGTGAGTCCTATTCATTGTGTCCCTAAAAAGGGAGGGATGACCGTTGTGCCAAACGATGCCAACGAGTTGATTCCCACTAGACTCGTGACCGGATGGAGAGTGTGCATTGACTATCGTAAGTTGAATGAAGCCACTCGAAAAGACCATTTTCCCTTGCCCTTCATGGACCAAATGTTGGAGCGTCTTGCGGGAAACGATTTCTATTGCTTTCTAGATGGTTTTTCTGGTTACTTCCAAATTCCCATCGATCCTCGTGATCAAGAAAAAACTACGTTTACGTGTCCATATGGAACGTTTGCTTATCGTAGAATGCCATTCGGACTTTGTAATGCACCGGGAACTTTTCAACGATGCATGATGGCTATTTTTCATGATATGATCGAGAAGACGATGGAAGTCTTCATGGATGACTTTTCCGTGTTTGGTGATTCCTTTACTTCGTGTTTGTCGAACCTTGAGAGAATGTTAAAACGTTGTGAGGAAACCAACCTTGTGCTCAATTGGGAAAAGTGTCATTTTATGGTTAAGAGTGGAATCGTCTTAGGGCACAAGGTCTCGAAAGCGGGGATTGAGGTAGATCAAGCTAAGGTAGACGTCATCGCCAAATTACCTCATCCCAAAACCGTCAAGGGAGTTAGGAGTTTCCTAGGCCACGCGGGCTTTTATCGACGATTCATCAAGGATTTCTCGAAGATTTCTCGACCCATTACACATCTTCTTGAAAAAGAAGCACGTTTTGTCTTTGACGAAGATTGTGTACGAGCCTTTGAGATCCTTAAGAGGAAACTTACCGAAGCTCCCATTCTTGTTGCTCCAAATTGGAACCTCCCCTTTGAGCTTATGTGTGATGCAAGTGATTACGCTATTGGGGCCGTTTTGGGGCAACGTCATGATAAGCACTTCTTGCCTATTCACTATGCTAGCAAGACGATGACCGAGGCTCAACTTAAATACACTACAACGGAAAAGGAATTCCTTGCCGTGGTGTATGCATTTGAGAAATTCCGACCTTATCTCGTCTTGACGAAATGCATAGTGTATACGGACCATTCGGCTATCAAGTATCTCATGGCTAAACAAGATGCAAAGCCGAGATTACTTCGTTGGATTCTCCTCCTTCAAGAATTTGATCACAAAATCGTTGACAAAAAAGGAGCCGAGAATCTAGCGGCCGATCATCTCTCTCGTTTGGAAGATCCTCACCAAAGTGTTTACGAGCCCAAGGAAATCACCGAAACATTTCCGCTCGAGACACTTGGTGTAGTGAATTCTAAGCTTGATTCTTCCACCCCATGGTTTGCGGATTTTGCAAATTACCATGCGGGTAACTTCATCATTAAGGGTATGACAACTCAAGAAAAACGAAAATTCTTTCGTGATGTCAAGTTCTACTTTTGGAACGACCCTTACTTGTTTCGAACGTGTGCGGATCAAATCATCCGACGTTGTGTATTTGGCACCGAAGCTTCTAACATCCTTAGAGCTTGCCATGAGGGACCCACGGGTGGTCACCACGGTGCTAATCTCACGGCTAAAATGGTGTTTGATGCCGGCTTCTTTTGGCCTACTATTTACCGAGATGCACAAGATCTTGTGAAGTCTTGTGATTCATGCCAACGACAAGGAAAAGCCTCACAAAAAGATGAAATGCCACAAAATATCATTCAAGTATGTGAGATCTTTGACGTTTGGGGCATAGACTTTATGGGGCCGTTCCCATCATCTCGTGGTAATAAGTATATTCTCGTTGCGGTTGACTACCTTTCTAAGTGGGTGGAGGCGAAGGCCTTGCCCACTAATGATGCTCGTGTGGTAGTTAAGTTCTTGAAAAGTTTGTTTGCTAGGTTTGGAACCCCTCGTGCTATCATAAGCGATCGTGGAACCCATTTTTGTAATGACCAATTCGAAAGGGTTCTAAGGAAATATGGGGTTACACATCGTCTTTCTACGGCTTATCACCCACAAACGAGTGGGCAAGTCGAGGTTTCAAACCGAGCGTTGAAGAGGATCTTGGAGAGATCCGTGGGGGAAAACCGACAATCTTGGTCGGATAAGTTAGACGATGCTTTATGGGCCTTTAGGATCGCTCATAAGACACCCATTGGGTGCACTCCCTATAAGCTTGTGTATGGAAAGAATTCTCATTTGCCTATCGAGTTAGAACACAAGGCTTATTGGGCCCTAAAGCATTGTAATGATGACATGGAGACCGCGGGAAAACACCGGAAAATGCAATTAAATGAATTAGATGAATTGAGAGACATTGCTTATGAAAATTCATTGATTTATAAAGAGAAAACTAAAAAGTTGCATGATTCAAAAATTAAAAACCGGGTTTTTAACATTGGGGATCAAGTTTTACTTTTTAATTCAAGATTGAAAATATTTTCCGGTAAATTGAAATCCCGTTGGTCCGGTCCATTCACCGTGACGCAAGTGTTTCCGTATGGGACCATCGAGCTAGCTCAAGATGATGGTCCTAACTTCAAGGTGAATGGACATAGGTTGAAGCACTACTTTGGTGGGGAAGTTCCATCCTTGAACTACCTCGACCAAGTCACCTTCCCCAATGATAATTAGTATTGAGGGGACCGAGTCGAGCTCATGACTCGGTAATCAAAAACGAGGTGCCTCGTGGGGGAGTCCCATGCTTATCCTATGTACATATTATCGCTTTCTTAGTCTAATGTAGCTTACGTGTGGGGATTCGTGCCCTTCCAACCTTTATTTCGTGGTTGTTTGTGATATGTGGTTTTTAGATCATGATCTTCACGATTGGAGCCTCTCGTGTTCGTTTTATGGGAGCACTCGATCGTTTTCTATTGGAGACATTTCTCAATATCCATGATATATCCTTTGATGTTCTAACCTTAGGTTTTTAGCACACTTCATAAACGGCTATTAATTTATTGGTTACACCCTTTCCATGCTAGATTAGGCATTCGACTACGTCTCTAGTATGGGGGTGTTTGCACCCCTAGACTCGAAACATTGAGGACAATGTTTAACTTTAGTATGGGGGGTGAATAGATACTTGCCTTGCCAAACCTTCACGCTTTCCAAAGTTTATCTTTTTGTTTATCGTTTTGTTGCAAAATAAGGCTAAAAATGGCCAAATTTTAAAATTTTTCTCATGTTTTATAAGTGTTTGAAGACACAAATAAAGGTTTTCCGATGGCGAGAATAAGAGTAATTTTTTACTCGACCGTGCGTGTTGAGCACTTAGCTTTGATTCCTTAACTACACATTAGGCTAAGTCTCTTAAATGAGGACGAGAAATGATAGAGTTAATTATAAGTTACTATGCTAAATGTAGAGTACTCGTATTCTTTCAAAAACTCATGTGTTCTCGTTGTTTGCTTATTCTCCCTTCGCTTGTAAATATTTTTTGCTTAATAAATATTGATTTAGCGGTTTAGTTAGGATTGTTGGGTTTCTAGTCTTTTCTAGTAGCTTCCGTGTAATTAAATTGGGAAGACATTAAGGTATCGCCAGCGTCACGGTTTTGAAGTATTGGCACCCCAATAATCGAAAGCTTCACCCAATAATAAGATTTCAAGTGCTCACCTAAATCTAGCAAACAATTTGAAGCCCCACAAGGCCGAAAAATCTATGCAAAAATTGAAAGTGAATCAAGCCTTAATCTTCGAAGCTTTAAAGATCCAAAATTCGCTTTAGCGTGAGGATATACGTCTTTGGCTAATAAAACCACCGATGAGGCGGATAATAAAAGGCAAGGCAAGACCGAAGTCATAATAAAAGCTTCATGGCGAAGTTGAATAAAAGATGGAGGTAAACCAAAGATAATAAGGCCCTTCCGTTAGGGGGCGTATAAAAGTCTTGGTAATAAGTCTCATGTTCAAAACCGTTATAAAACCGTGTTTATCGATTCTTCTTGTCAACTTAATTTTTTAACATCGTCGTCTATTAGGATGGGTTATTGATTTGATGGTCTTAGTTACACCGTTAGGACTCTATTTTTAGACCTAAATCTCTATTATCGCATAAGTCAAACAATGTATCCTCGTGAAACATTCAAGACATCATAAAATATAAGAGATACAACTTAGGAATAATGGGAGAATAAGTACGTGATTAGGGCATATGAGTAGTGTTAGCATTACTAACTTATAATGACAATGATCTCGTTGCACGCTTAGCATGGAATTGAAGTGAAAATCGAGGACGATGAAATTATTTCTAACGAAGCATTCACGTGTTCTTATTCTATGAACCTAAACGTCCCATTTTGCGATGAAAATCATACATTATGTCTATAACACAAGTAGTAGTAATAATAGTAGTGTAGCTAGTTTATCATTTCAATAAAGTGAATAAAAATGAAGTTTGGAGATGCTACGATACTTTATTCTAGCATTGCGTGAGGGCACGGCAATGGTTTAGTATGGGGGAGTGATGAGACGGCTTTTATACATGGTCTCATCGTCCATATTGGGCTTAAAATGAAAATATCATTAAAATACCCAAATATATGCTTGTGTTTGTTGCTTGTGTATTTTAGGTACGGATATTGAGAAAATGACAAAAGATCACAAGAATCAATCAAAAACGAACACGGGAAACGAAGCCGCACGATGAACCAAGCCCTAGTGAGGAATTTTCCAAAGAAAACCCTTGAAGATTTGAAGAATATTAAAGATTGGTCCTCCAAGTATGAAGAATTGACACTTTATACCCTTGTATCTTCATAATTACAAGTTTGGTCCCTAAAGTTTGTCAAAATTACAAAAAGGACCCTTAACTTTGAAGAATTGGCAAATTTAGTCCCTTAACAAATCTAAATTGTCAAATATGGTCCTCCAAGAAGTCAACCAACAAGTCAAAGCCTTGAAGTTTGAAAATATGGCAAAATCAGTCCTTGGAATTTGAAGAAATTGCATGTTTAGTCCTTGTTTCAAGATTATAAAAAGATTGTGCCAAAAATGACAAATCAACAAAGTTATTTACAAAGGGAGTTGTGTTTTGGGCTGATTGAATCAAAGAGACAAGAAAGAAGGAGTTCAGGGGGTGTTTCTGCCAGACAATCAAAATCCACCACCCAACCAAAATTTGACACATCACCCCCACCAGTCCATTTTATTTAAACGAACCAGTCCACAACTCTTTAACCCTATCACAAAACCTTTTTGAACCCACTCACTTTAATTAAACACATTTAATTACTAAAAGTGGGGGAAACTCGTTTTTAAAAGCTAATCACCCCAAACCTGATTAAAACACACACACTCAACACACATTTAAGAACAAACCCTAATCACTAATCTCCTTCATAACAAAGGGGTTTATTCTAAGCTCCTCCAGATCAGTAATTAACCACTTTTTAAACCCATCCCCACACCCAGAAACACGCCACGTGGGCTGTGGTCCTCACCCAAGCACTCCCCTACCCAGTCTCTTTCACCCAAAGTCCCAAAAGGGGACAGGATCAATGGTTGAGATAAAGAACGTATTCCCCACTCAAAATAAACGTCCAAGATGCACCAATCCAACTGGCAACACCAAGGACGATCACATGATGAAGATTGACCAAGAGTCAACAAGGGGCAAGACTGGAAAAGCACGAATTAGGGTTTAGGGTTTCTCTTTTATTTGTAATATTTTATTTACATTCTAGAATAGTCTCTAGCATAGTATAAATGGGATGTCTTGTATCCCATTTTGCTGGTTCCAGTTTTTATGTAAAATTTTTGCTTTATGAATTAATGAAAAATTGTTTATCTTGCATATGACTGAGAACCATTTACTTTCCAGTATTCATGTTTTAAAGTTTGTTTCTCCTGAGTTCATTTTTTCTTCAAGTTTGTGTTTTTAAATTTTCAAAAAAGTTTTCAAGTGTTTCTGAAAATTGAGATTTCTTGGTAAGAATTTGTTTCAAAGTTTGTTTCATTTAGATTAATCAGTGTTGTTAAGTGGTTTTAAACATTGGAAAAGTTGTAGAAAAGATTTTAAGAAAGAAAGAAAGAAAACAGATTATAGATATTTGGCTTGTTCTTTTATTTTCTTCTTAGCAGGATTAAAGGAGTTGATTTGTTAAAGGGTCTGCATACACCCGAGTGTATTGGAGGTGGCTTATCAGCCACTGTTGGGCTTGGAAGTAAGCCCAACAAGGTAGTCCTTGTCTTCTATTTTCAATTCTCATTTTTCTGATTTTTTTTATGCTTTATGTGATTTTTCATGTTAAGCTGTTAAGGGTTTGTATAAATGCTTGTATTTGCTTTATTTAGTATATTATGCATGTTTAGGAGGATTTAATCCAGATTCGTAAAGCTTTGTGTTGATTTTGTTTGAAAAAAGTTGAAAAAAGAGTTTAAAGGGGGTGTTTGGGATTGGATCTTTAAACAAGTAAAAATTATTTACTCAGCTTAAAATCTGCCTAGACATGTTCTAGTAGGGTAGTAGTAGTCTATAGGGTATTTGGTTTGAGTTAAGTAGGTTAATCAAGTAGTTTGCATCATAGAAGTTTGGTAACTAGCTATAAAATCAGTAAATCCTTGTTGCTGATTATTTTTGGTGTAAATTTTACTTGAATCCTTGAGCATTGTTAGAATAGGTGTTCATTTAGGATTGTGTTAGGTCCTAGTGTGTTTTGGTGATTGAATTGAGCAAGTTTGGTGAGCCCAAAACTCACCAAACTGCCAAGTGCATCAACAAAGGACCCAAGGCC
This sequence comes from Glebionis coronaria, assembly GCA_025667525.1. Classification (NCBI taxonomy): domain Eukaryota; kingdom Viridiplantae; phylum Streptophyta; class Magnoliopsida; order Asterales; family Asteraceae; genus Glebionis; species Glebionis coronaria. The sequence goes on from JANFOE010000311.1 coordinate 684,090, forward strand.
CTTTTTCTGCATAACAGTAACTGTTTAGCCCCATTTGTGTGAGATATTTGTATTGAGCTTGCTTATTTTCTTGTTTATTGTGACTCCCCACACTTCACTGAGTGTGGGGGTGCCCATCTTGTCCATTAAATCCAAGATTTGAGCTTGAAATCAAGCTCAAACATCACCAGACCTTGAATTTTCATTAACAGTGGGAACTCCTTTCCCACTGCCTTTGCTTTTGTTTCCACTGCTTCACAAAAAGACAGAAACTAGAAAAAAGTCACTATCAGTCCTATCTTTTTTGTCTTTAGTGGTAAAAAACAGGAGTTAGGGTTTCAAACTTTTTTCTATATTTTTCTTTTTTAATTCTTGATTTTTCTGTTTAATTAGTTTTATTTTACTGTTCATTTTATATTTTTTTTAGATTTAATTGCATTTTTAATTACTTTTTATTTATCTGTCTTTTGTCTTTTAGTGGTAAAAATACATATTTTTCAGTTTTAAAATTTTTCTTAGACTTAGAATATTAATTTAAGATTTTTAGTTTTAAAATTAGTCACTGTTCATCTTTTTATTAATTTTTATAATTAATTTAAGTTAAATAGGGTTTAATTATTAACTAGTTTTGTCATTTAGTGGAAAATTTAATATTTTTTAAGCTTTTTCATTTTTCTACTGTTCATTAGAGTGATTTAGGATTTTTAAAATTGGTAGATCCTTTTTAGCATTATTTTATTATTTTTTATAATTATTTTGGTTTAAAAATAGTTTTTAGTAATTTAAAAATAGAAAAATAGTATTTAAAAATTATAAAAAATACTTTTTAGTTTTTAGATAATATAAGTAAGTTATTTGTTCAATAAAATCATATTTTGGACATTTTGATTAATTATATTTAATTTTAGGGCTTTAATTAGCATTTAAAATTGAATATTTAATTAATAAAAGGTTTTAAAATATTTTTATTGGATTTTATTCCTTATTTATATTATTTTAGACTTGTTTTAGCTTATAGTTAATTTTTAGGTTGAAATTTTTAATTTTGTAGCTATTTACGGTTTTACGTTTACGCCTTTTTCGTCGTAGTTTAATACATTTTCGTAACCGTCTCTTCTTTCCTTTCTAATTTCTTTTCTTCTTGTTCATAATCACAAACAAAAAATCAACTCTCAACACAACGCACTTGCCTCCTTGGGAAACGAACTTGGACTTTATTTGGGTCATTAGTGCTCGGTTTTCCTAAACCGACACTTAATACTACCACTATTTGTCATCCTTTTCCTAAAGGGTACAAAAACACTACAATCAGTAAGACAAATTTAAGACTAAATAAAACAAACACGAAAGCCTTAAAGTAAAAGATAAAATAACAAAACTAAGATGAAAGACTTAAACGAAATAACAAGGGAATTAAAGTAATTAAAAACTAAATTAAAAGTAAATTTGAAAATAAAACGAGATGAGACAATTTAAAATTAAACTTGACAAAATCGTGGAAAAGAAATAAACCTTGAAAACTACTAAGTAAAATAAAACAAAGTAATATAATGCGATCGCACCCTGGATCACAACTCGGATCGCACTTTGGATCGTACTTCCCGATCGCAGCCAGTGATCGCACTCACAATCACAACTTGCGATCACAACACACTGATCGTACCCACGGATCGCTGAGCCACAGATCGCAACAGGGCGATCATGACCTGGATCGTGAGGGACGATCGTAACCTAGATCACAACAACGATCGTAACTTGGATCGTAGTTGTGGATCGCAGTTTGGATCATAGCTTTTGATCGCAGTTTCTAATCGCAAGTAGAAACCCTTAGGTTTATGCGATTACAAAACTCGATTGGAACAAGTAAACCCTTAGAACTTATGATGGGATACAAGATGCAAATAAGCAAAAACCAAATAAGCACTTTTCAAATAAGCACTTACCAAAACTTAACCAAATCAATAATAAAAAGTACTAAATAAGCACGAATGAAACACTTTCAAAACACTAAATAAGCAAGATTAAAAAAAGAAACTTTAAAAAGATAAAACTTTTAAGAACACTTAAAAGAAAATAAGCTAAGCATGAAATAAGTAAAAATTGCAATAAGCTAAACCCTTAAATCGTATAAAAACATTGATAAGAACAAAAAGATGAAAACTTTAATCAAATAAGCACCAAGATGAAACAAATTACCTACTTTGAACCGAATCAAAATCAAGATTAAAACAAGAAAGATAGAATAAGGTAGATTATGAAAAGCTTTTAATTAAAGATAAAGATTCTAATACAATATAAAAGTGAAAAGATTAAAACTTGAACGAAAATGAAAGAAATCTAGAGAGAGAAAGTAGAATCACCTACTTCTCTCTAAAGATATGAACTACAAAAATGACTAACTCCAAAATGAAGGAAATAAAGGACTATTTATAGGAGATGAGATGTGTGGTGTGTTGCTTCCTTCTTTCTTTCTTTTGTCTTCTCGTCTTTTTAAATGACTCGTCTTTTTAAATGACTCGTCTTTTAAAATGACTCGTCTTTCTCGACTTTGTCTCGGGATTAGTTGAATGATAACTTGAACTCGTCTTCTAATTTTCTTCTTTTAGTAGACTTGGTTCTTCGACTTTGTCAAACTTCCGTCTTTAGACTTTTTCTTCGATAAATCTTCAGAATAGACCTTTGACTTCCGTTCTTCTTGCACTTTTGATCTTTTGACTTTGTCTTTTGTCTTTTTCTTCGATAAAAGCCCGTGAAAGCCCGTGTTTTCTTCCTTTTTTCATATTTTTGTCCTAAAACACAATAAAAACACAAACCACGCATAATTCCGACTTTTACGACATAAAATACACGTTTTGGTCTCGTTTTATTATAATTAAGTGGTAAAAGGATAAATGTTTTCACACTTATTAAATCCCCTACACTTGACCATTGCAATGCCCTCATGCAATGCATTAATTCCAAAGCACGATTTATATTTTCCATCATAATTAACCCACCTTGGTCTTTGTTAACTACTAGACAATAAGGAAACCAAAAAGATTAGAAAATTACAAGATGCAAGAAGGAAGAACAATTAAAGAGATCGAAGACTTACATTAGGGCTTTGGTTGTCATGAATGTTTATCACCCTCAAGTTTCACGTTCCCCAAACCAAGCTTAAAAACGAGATCATTCTTATTATAAGTTAGTAAGCTAACATTTACTCATGTGGCCCAATTATTCACTTAGACTCCCTTATTCCTAGGTGTATCTCTTTTATTTTATTGTTGTCTTGAATGATCACGAGGTTGCATTGTTGACTTATTTTGATAGTTTATTAAGGCTGAAAATAAAGTAGGACGAATTAATCAATAGTTAGCTAAAGGACAAAATCTTTTAAACTGCTTCTCGGGACCTCATAGAGTTCTTATCTTGGCATAACTCGCTTCACGATTTGAGACCTTTCTCGGACTGATATTTGGCATTGACTTCACACTTCAAATCTTGAGAGACGTTCTTGAAATAATGGTCTTCTCTTCATAATAGGAATTTCTTCACTTGAAGTTTTTGAGAGATTCTTCAAACTTGGACCACGACTTCTTCATTTTTCTCCAATCTTTATTTTGGATTTTGATATACAACGATTCGCCTCCTTTTAGGACTTTGATCTATTTATCCTCATACCTTGCTAGGGTCTTTTCGGATATACTTCTCCATGATCTTTAGGGGAGTATTTGCTTTTCGTCGTGTGTCTTGATCCTTCATATTGATTTTTGATAAATGATTCTTCACATCACTTTGGATCTTTAGCAACAAAATGTAGCCCTCATGCCTTGTTAGGGCCTTTTCGGACTCGCCAATCTTCGCATCCCGCTTCAATAAGTTATGCCTTGGCTATGAACTCTAATTAATACCGAACAACTTTTAAACGATCTTGTGCTAGAAGCTAAGTAACTTTTCAAATCTTACAACCTTACTTATTGCAATTATATTTATTAACAAACGATGGGAGAAAAAGCTCATAATTAACTCACATAAATTCATGAAAGGATACCTAACTTAGAATTGACTCTATCATCTCTCGTTCTCCACAATTTAAAATATCAAGGAATGAGACTTGTGGATGCTTAGCCTATTAAATCGAAGTTTTGTGTTTTCAAGTCATCTATAGGATCTTGCAAACTCTTAGACTTTTCCAAGTTTAGAACTTGCATTTTAAAGTTCCCTTGATAAACGACTTTCTAGGATCAATTATAGGAACTTGCGAAAAGTTCTTGTTCTTAACCCGTAAGAGTTAAGACTTTCGCGTTTTAAAGTTTCCTATATAAAAGCCTAGAAAAACTTGACTTAAACACGTTAAGGATACTAGCTAGAGTAAACTCAAATAGGTAAACTGGGGTTGAGTCAAAAGATTCATGACGGGCCTAATATATCAAAGACATCTAAACTCATTAAAACCATTTTATTTAACTTTATTTTTCTCTTTTGACTTTATTTTTGAAATGAAATATATACATACGATGGCATAATAAAAGGAAAGAACATTAAAGAAAGTAAATGAAAAATAATACTAGGCCAAAATAGATCAAAAATTTTGAAAAATTTCGAAAAATTTAAATTTACCGGTTAAAATGAGGACAAATTCATGGAAAAGCCCACTTAACTTCGATAGAAGTCTCCCCTACACTTGATATAAACATTGTCCTCAATGTATAAGCATGTGGGAGTAAACTCCCCTACACTTAGGACATTGTGCACGTTGTTTAAATCTTGCTAAGGTAAGGACAACTAAAGTGATTTTAATGTCAACATATAGGATATGAAATATTAAATCACAAGAGTTTAGGATAGAACTGGGAACACAGGATCACGGGTCGTCAAATATCATCAAAAGTGCTCTTTGAAGCTTTAATCCCTGCACATCATACGAAATAAGACAACAAACACCTACATAGCTCCCCTACACTTATTATGAAAACGGGTAAAGGATAGATCATCGGGTTTCCTCCCGAGAAGCGCTTGTTTTTGTTAACTGAGTCACGAGCCTGACTCGACCCAGAACTAATTCAAGGGAAACGTGGTGAGGGATGGAATCATCTCATGAGAGATTTCCTCACCAAAGTATAACTTAACACGCTGGCCATTCACTTTAAAGTTAGGCCCGTTTGGTTTAGATAACTCAATGGTGCCATAAGGGAAGACTTTAGCAACGGTGAAGGGGCCGGACCAACGAGATTTAAGCTTGCCCAAAAATATTTTTAACCGAGATTTAAAGAGTAAAACTTGGTCACCTATGTGAAACTCTCGGTTCTTAATCCTAGAATCTTGAATGAGCTTGGCTTTCTCCTTGTAGATCAATGAATTCTCATAAGCCTCATTCCTAAGTTCATTAAGTTCATTGAGTTGGATCTTCCTAAGATCACCGGCTTTGTTGATATCAAAATTAGCCCACTTCAGGGCCGAATAGGCCTTATGCTCCAACTCAATGGGGAGGTGGCATGACTTTCCATACACAAGACGATATGGAGTGCAACCAATAGGTGTCTTATATGCGGTACGGAAAGCCCACAAAGCATCATCTAACTTATCGGCCCATGAGGCACGATGCTCTCCCACAGTACGCTATAAGATTTGCTTCAGTCCACGGTTAGAGATCTCGGCTTGACCATTAGTTTGTGGATGATACGTGGTGGAAAGACGGTGATTGACACCATACTTAGCCATGACTCGAGCAAATTGATTATTGCAAAAATGAGTCCCGCGATCACTAATGATAGCACGAGGAACACCGAATCGAGCTAATAATTGTTTCAAAAAGTTCACAACCACCCTCGCATCTTTCGTAGGTAAAGCTTTTGCTTCAACCCATTTAGATACGTAGTCAACAGCTACGAGGATGTACTTGTTCCCTTTAGATGATGGAAATGGCCCCATAAAGTCGATGCCCCATACGTCAAAGATTTCACACTCTTGGATAAAATTTTGAGGCATCTCATCTTTATGTGTGATCTTGCCTTGTCTTTGGCAAGCATCACAATGCTTAGCCATTTCATGAGCGTCATGATAAATGGTCGGCCGATAAAATCTAGAGTCGAAAACTTTCTTCGCGGTATAGTTAAGACCAAAGGGACCACCGGTGGGTCCTTTGTGGCAAGCTTTAAGGATTAGTAAAGCTGTCGGCCCATCAACACACCTACGAATGACAAGATCCGCACATTGCTTGAAAAGGTAAGGGTCGTCCCAATAATAGGGTTTAATGTCCTTGAAGAACTTTTTCTTTTGTTGGGACGTTAACCCTTCCATAAGAACACCACCCGCTAAATAGTTTGCAATGTCCGCAAACCATTGAGTATCGTCAAGATTGGAGTTAATAGACATTAAGGCCTCAAGGGGAAAAGATTCATTAATCTCTTGATTTGGTAGTTCCCCTTGATAAGGATCCTCGAGTCTACTAAGATGATCTGCGGCTAGGTTTTTCGCTCCCTTTTTATCACGAATTTTGATTTTAAATTCTTGGAGGAGCAAAACCTAACGAAGGAGTCTTGGTTTAGCATCTTTCTTGGTCAACAAGTATTTCAAGGCGGAATGGTCGGTTTAAACGATGGTGGTGGAAAGCACAAGATAGGGGCGGAATTTCTCAAAAGCATAGACTACAGCTAAAAGCTCTTTTTCGGTAGTGGTATAATGCAATTGAGCCGCCGTCATTGTCTTGCTAGCATAATGGATTGGTTGGAAATGGTTGTTCATGCGTTGCCCTATAACCGCTCCAACCACGAAATCACTAGCATCGCACATGAGCTCGAAAGGTAACTCCCAATTTGGAGAGACTAAGACAGGTTCCTTAGTTAATTTACCTTTAAGAAGTTCGAAAGAATCGAGACATTCTTGAGAAAAGATGAAAGGGGCATCCTTTTCTAAGAGATGAGTCATTGGTCGAGCTATCTTAGAGAAATCTTGGATGAAACGACGATAAAATCCCGCATGACCTAAAAAACTTCTAAGTCCTTTGACAGTGGTAGGTGGAGGCAACTTAGCAATGACGTCAACTTTATCTTGGTCGACTTCGATACCGGCTTTGGAAATTTAATGACCAAGAAAAATACCCTCTTTTACCATGAAATGGCATTTTTCCCAATTAAGGACAAGACGAGTGTCTTCACACCGTTTAAGCATGCGTTCTAAATTGGCAAGGCAAGATGAGAAAGAATCACCATAGACCGAGAAATCGTCCATAAAGACTTCCATAGTTTCTTCAACCATGCCATGAAATATAGCCATCATACACCTTTGGAAAGTCCCGGGAGCATTGCATAAGCCGAAAGGCATTCTTTTGTAAGCAAATGTTCCATAAGGACAAGTGAATGTGGTTTTCTCTTGGTCTTTTAGATTGATAGGAATTTGAAAATACCCGAACAAACCGTCTAAGAAGCAATAATAGTCATTACCCGCTAAACGCTCGAGCATTTGATCTATGAAAGGAAGAGGAAAATGATCCTTGCGAGTGGCATCATTGATCTTGCGAAAGTCTATGCAAACTCGCCAACCCGTAACAAGTCGAGTAGGAATCAACTCGTTATTTTCATTGGGAACAACGGTTATTCCTCCTTTCTTAGGCACACAATGGACGGGACTAACCCATGGCGAATGCAAAATAGGGTAAATCATTCCGGCATCTAGAAGTTTGATAACTTCTTTCTTGATGACGTCATGAATTTTTGGATTAACCCTTCTTTGGCTTTGGATTGCGGGTTTAAAGTCATCTTCCATGAGAATTTTATGAGTGCAAAAGTTAGGATCAATTCTGCGGATGTCGGAAATTTTCCAAGCAAATGCTTTCTTATGATTTTTTAGCACATCGATAAGTCGAGATTTTTCATCCTCTTTTAAGTCCTTTGCAATGATGACGGGTAACTTCTTATTGTCTTCTAGGAAAACGTATTCAAGATGAGACGGTAATTCCTTAAGCTCTAAATCCGGAGGATTGTCAATGAAAGGCTTAGTCAAATTCAGATCATCGTTTGTAATTTTCATAGGAGAAGGTGGAGAAATATGGTCCTTATTGAGAAGTTTCTCAATGGTACGAATGTCTTCGTCCCAATCGGAGGGAGAATCGTCATATTTTAAGTCCACATCCCCTAAACTTGGTTCAAATTCTTCAAAAAGAAAATCACTTTCTCCAAATGGAGTCAGTGAGGGAGCAATAGAGGCAACGGTCTCAACAATGGGTAGAGAAGAAAAACCACTTTTACAAGCGTGTATGAAATGTTCTTCACAAGCCTCATCAAGTACGTCAATGAAATTAACGCTCTCGTGTTCATAAGGTTGCTTAGAAAATTTACCCATGTTGAAGAAGATTTTGTCGTCATCAACTCTCATGATTAATTCACCCGCGGCTACATCAATGAGAGTGCGACCGGTCCTCAAGAATGGAAGTCCAACGATTAATGGAACACGGGGATCCATCTCGTAGTCAACGACAACAAAATCCGCCGGAAAGGTGAATTTGTCGACGCCGACGAAGACATCTTCGGCTATCCCCACCGGATAAGCAACCGTACGGTTAGCTAACTCCAATGTCATTCGTGTGGGGACTAGCTCGGGTAGAGATAACTGTTTCCAAACACTTAATGGCATTAAGTTTATACTAGCACCAAGATCGGCTAGGGCCATACAATTCTCTACCCCGGGAAAGTTGCAAGGAATGAGAAAGCGACCTGGATCACCAAGTTTGGTTGGTAATTTCCTTAAGAGAACCGAGGAGAAATTCTCATTAAGTTGGGTTTGAGAAATATCAAGAAGTTTTTCCTTATCACTTAGAAGATCTTTGAACATTTTTACATATTTAGGCATGTGAGTGAGAGCCTCGGCAAAGGAGATGTTGAAATTCAATTGTTTAAACATTTTAAGAAAGTTTGAAACTTGAATATCATCCTTGTTCTTCAACTTCTCTTTCCTCAAACTTGAAGGATAAGGTATGTCAGGTTGAGATGAAGGCTTTGGAATGGAATGCTCACTCACATCCTTGGGTGGATGAGGGGTAGAAGTAGAAGGTGGAAGAATTGGTGAAGGGGGCTCATTTTTGTTTGTCACAATCACTGGAGTAGGTTTAGGAATCTCGGGTTCCTTATAACCTTTTCCACTTCGGGTGGTGATTGCTTTCATCTCCCCTCTTGGATTAGCAATGGTGTTACTCGGAAGGGAACTCGAAGCAGAGGGTTGATTACTTTGGAAGAAACTAGCCATCATATCCCTTAAGTCATTCGTTTGACTGTTTAAAGAGTTTCGCATGTCATTCCTAAGCTCGGCTCGAAGATCATTCCCTTGTTTAGACATGTCACCTTTCAAGTTAATAATTTGACTCTGAAGATTCTTCCCCAGCGAGTCATTATTCGTCATGTAAGTTTCAACCTCGTGATTAAATGACGTGGGTTGGTTGGGAGGAAGAGCTTGGTAAGCGGATGGTTGATAGATGGGTTGTTGGTAAACTTGATTATTTCCTTGAGGTGGATATGGGTTTCTTTGGGTTTGATATTGATTAGGAGCTCGAGGTTGGTTTTGATTGTTGCGATTGAAGTTGGTTTGGTTTTGAGGAGGAAAACTGGGTGGTGAAAGAAAGTTGTTTGAACGATGACTTAGCAAATTGCGGTCACCTTGAGGACGAGCTTGATAGCCTCCCGTGGAAAAATTACCGTTAGCCGCATACACGTTTTATGGATTTTCATTAGTAGAAGGACAATCGGTGTATGAATGAGAACCACAGCAAGTCTCGCAAGAAGGTGTTACAGCTTTAACTTGTTGAAATTGGTTCGTAGCCATCGGGTTCTTGAGTGAAACCATTGATTTGATTACGAAGACTAGTTACCATGGATGGTGCAAAGTATCGGGACAAAAATTTTTTAGTCATCTCGTCCCATGTATGAATCAAATTTTTAGGAAGACGATCAAACCATTTTTCGGCATGGTGGGATAAAGTATATGGAAAAAGATTAAGGCGGAGAAAATCCATGGAAACACCGGGCAATTTCATGCTTTGAGTGACGGTTATGAATTTATCGAGGTGTTTGTCGGCATCATCATCCGGTAATCCGCGAAATGGACAAGAATTTTGAACTTGTTGGATCATGTGATGTTTCAATGAAAATTCGGGAGCCGTGATTTGCATCGGCGCAATCGGTCCTTCACGTCCATTCATAGTTGGTTGGCATAGCTCCTCCATCGTACGAAGGTCGGGTTGAGGGGCATGGTTGTTATTATTCACATTGGGGTAAGGTGGATTATTATTATTATGCACACCGGCCATATCTAGGTCTCTACGAGTCTCGGGCTCAGGATAAGACGAAGATCGAGTACGCATACACTAAAAATTAAATACAATATTTTTTATTTTTTATCTTTTTTATTTTTTTTGTAATTTTGAAATTTTATATTTTTTAGGATTTTTTGAAAATTTTTATGCTTGAAAATAACGTTCCCAAAAGAACGGATCCCAAAATCCAATTTTTCTCACTAAAAACCGTTAATCTTTACGAAAAGAGCCGGCAGCGGCGCCATTTTAATATAGACTTTTGCATATGTGTACTCGTTCGTTCTCGGTATCTAATCGAATTGATCACGGTTTAGGGTGAAATAGTTGTATTTGGTCACTAAAAGGGGGAGCTTGATTATCTATATCTATATACCCTATAAAGGATGTATGCCAATTGTTGAATGTTGAAAGTTGAAAACACAACAAATATGGCAATGTTGAACATGAAGTTATTTTTGTAAAGTTGAAATTGAGATTGTGAAATCACGTATAGCATAAAGGCTGGAATTGTTACTAACATTTAGAAACTATAGGCTGGAATTATGGGTTTTTCATAAACGAGTTGTAACCAACCTTCTATAGTGGTTATCGTTTTAATTGTGAAGATATATATAAATCATTGCTTAAATTTCTTTGGGTTATAGTGGTTATCGTTTTAATTCACTAGCTACCTCATTATTCTCATAAACTGTGTCTCACCTGATTTGTCCTCAAACATAAAATTCGATGCAACCTGTATAAATAACAAAGCGAATGTGATCAAACAAATCCTTCTATCACAACATGTTAATCTCAATCGGTATAAATTGGATTAAGGTATGCCTATTGTATGGTTGATTTAAGGGTTTTTTTCTAAGATTTTTGTTTTTGATTTTGATTATGTGATTTTAAATCTTGATAGTTTTTTTAGCAATATCATTTGGCATGCAGATATTGCTCAAGGAATAAATGGGGACGAAGTTAGGTGTCGTTTCAATTCTAAAAGCCATGGATCTGAGACTAGAGGGGTTGCTTCGTCTCAGGTGATAAGGTTTTTGGATTGGCTAAAGGTATGCCATCATAACGCTCAATGATATATGGGTGATTAAAACCAATATAGGTTCTCTTGCACATCATTACTACTACCTAAATATACAAAGAATTGATATTAAAATGCTAGGCTGCAAATAATTCTTCAAGTAATGGATTCGTCTATTTGCATAGATATATATTTACTATGTAGTATAGAAATTTAGCGCTTAGGACCGTTAGTTGGCACAACCATTTGAAATCAAACAACAACGAGTTGGTTGTTAAATTCTTGCAACCAAAACAATATTTCTTGCAACTACGGATGTGTCTTCATGCCTTCCTTAACTTCGCATCCCTTCAAGTCGACGATTGATGCGGATATACAGATAAGTCGAAAAAAGTTTGCAATCCCAAAAACACCTCTTAAACGAATCTGATGATCTTGATTTAGTCCAACTTTTTTGTCTTGTATATATGAAGATTTGTTTTCACCAAGAAGATGTATCATATAAGAGTAGACTTGTCATTTCAACAACCAAGTATAGAAGTACCTAAAATCTAACCAGTGTGATACTTTTGTTGTGCAATATATATATTTGATTAGCTCTTCACACTTGATGCCAAAATAAGTTTAATATCCTATTGAAAGAGACGACTTTAAACTTTTGAATGATCGGTTTTGGACTAAAAGATGACAAACTCCCAACTGCTATAAAGATTAATTATTACCATCAGGCATCGTGTGTTATATATGTGGAGCATTGTCTGCTAGCTGTTATTCAGCATATTATGTACTTAGAAGTTATAATATTTTGTCCTTATATGTTGGAGCTTGAAGGGTCGGTGTGTAACTGATTGCTTGTTCAAGGCTAATTGATGGGCGGAAAACATATCAAAACTGTTAACTATGCAGTTCCGGTGATGATGTATTAAATAATGTTGGGCGAACATTGGATAGTCCGCGTAAGTGCATGATCAGTACATATTTATGTTGTGTAAAGAATCAGTGTGTGTGTTTGCCTAATAAATGTTAAGATTGTAATGTATCAAAACTATATTGCTTTTTAAAAAAGATTATCAAGTTAAAATTTATTAATACTTAGTCTATAAAATTCAGACTTAGTACATATAGTTGAGTGTAACTACATTAAAAAAATGGTAACAAACTTAGGCTTCTAAATGATATTTACAAAACCACATACATCTAGACTATTGTTCATTTGTTCCAAATGTTTTATTAGCCAAAGAACTAATCAACTTTATAGTTTTCTTTTAAAAAAGAATTATGAAAAGTATATTAGCTAAAACTAATGAGTGAGAATTGATAGTTACGTTAACTACTATGCAAGTTACATTCATGTTAAAAATTAGGTGTTGGCTGATACGAGGGAGCATTGAAGAGGTGCCCGTTTTGGTTCGGTGAGCCAATAGGTCAGGTGCCATGCCACTAAAACCCCCAACCGGTCACGCGCGATGGGGCTTCAATTTTTTCAATCACATGCCCCTACATAATTATAACTCAACAACGCACAAAAAACAACAATTAGATATATACAATTTGTGTACAATGCACGGGTTTGCATCCCTCGTCTTTATATTGGGATGCATATCTTTTAGGGATACGCCTTGTAGCACCATGTAAAACCTTTCTCTCATTGTTGTAACATCTTATGTAAGCCGTGTTTGATACTTATTCTTGTGAGATCTTATTTTATAGGAAGTTATTTTGCATTTTTCTAGCGCTCTTATGATGTAACTGAAAATGAATATCATCCCTGTGAGCCATAAAATTTATGTGCGATAATTAGGCAATAAGTAAAATTTCTATATGCCATTCCAACATTGTCTATGAAGAATTGGACTTTGATCTCCTTGCGACATTTTTTGACCTATATCAACCTTTAGATACATGAAAGTTAGAAATAAGTTTAAACATCACATAAGAATTACGGAGTAATATTTATCTCGTTGGAAATATCACTTGTCTGTATTTTAGTAGAAGCTTATGAAGGACATATGTTTTTTCCTCAACATATTAAATGGTTTCCTAATTTATTGTTTATTTGAAATTTAAAAGATGTGATACTAATTTTTTCAATAATCACCAATGTTGTTCAGGGAGCATACCCCAATTTAGGAATAAATTTAGCAACCAATCAGTTTTCATGATTGTCAATTTTTTCAATTACAAGTTCGTAAAGCAACTAGCTCAAAAATAGATAGTATTCAAAATTAAAATATTAAATGGTTTTTTTCTATATACTGCATATATTTTATTCATGCATCATAGGTTATGAGGATTTAAAAAACAAGAAATAAATTCTTCCCGTAACATTTTTTAGAACAACGATTTTAACCATCTCGCAATATTTAAATCATAAACTATCTCATATGAACTCAACTCGCAACCATTTGATTGAGAAGCTTCGCACACAGTCATTCCCAAAAATTCAATAATTATACACATATAACATGTTTGATAAAAATGGCTATGAGTACATTTGGATTTCGTGGGGTTTTAGTTATCCCACTCACGTAACATATGCATTTTCATTTTCGTCTTTGCACGTTATACTTCGGACGTTTCACAATATACTTACCAAATATCGTATATCGTTAATTATGTGTTGCTAGCCATATCCGCTGCTATGCGCGGGTATTCGTCTAGTCTACTAAAATGAGTCAAGACTAATAGCAAATTTAAAAAGGTAAGACAAATTTAAGACTAAATAAAACAAACACGAAAGCCTTAAAGTAAAAGATAAAATAACAAAACTAAGATGAAAGACTTAAACGAAATAACAAGGGAATTAAAGTAATTAAACACTAAATTAAAAGTAGATGTGAAAATAAAATGCGATGATACAATTTAAAATTAAACTTGACAAAATCGTGGAAAAGAAATAAACCTTGAAAAACTACTAAGTAAAATAAAACAAAGTAATATAATGCGATCGCACCGTGGATCACAACTCAGATCGCACTTTGGATCGTACTTCCCGATCGCAGCCAGTGATCTCATTCACAATGACAACTTGCGATCGCAACACACTGATCGTACCCACGGATCGCAACACGGATCACAGCCACAGATCGCAACAGGGCGATCGTGACCTGGATCGTGATGGACGATCGTAACCTAGATCACAACAACGATCGCAACTTGGATCGTAGTTGTGGATCTTAGTTTGGATCACAGCTTTTGATCGCAGTTTCTAATCGCAAGTAGAAATCCTTAGGTTTATGCGATTACGAAACTCGATCGGAAACACTAAAACCCTTAGAACTTATGATGGGATACAAGATGCAAATAAGCAAAAACCAAATAAGCACTTTTCTAATAAGCACTTACCAAAACTTAACCAAATCAATAATAAAAAGTACTAAATAAGCACGAATGAAAAACTTTCAAAACACTAAATAAGCAAGATTAAAAAAAGAAACTTTAAAAAGATAGAACTTTTAAGAACACTTAAAAGAAAATAAGCTAAGCATGAAATAAGTAAAAATCGCAATAAGCTAAACCCTTAAATCGTATAAAAACATTGATAAGAACAAAAAGATGAAAACTTTAATCAAATAAGCACCAAGATGAAACAAATTACCTACTTTGAACCAAATCAAAATCAAGATTAAAACAAGAAAGGTAGAATAAGATAGATTATGAAAAGCTTTTAATTAAAGATAAAGATTCTAATACAAGATTAAAGTGAAAAGATTAAAACTTTAAAGAAAATGAAAGAAATCTAGAGAGAGAAAGTAGAATCACCTACTTCTCTCTAAAGATATGAACTACAAAAATGACTAACTCCAAAATGAAGGAAATAAAGGACTATTTATAGGAGAGGAGAGGTGTGGTGTGTTTCTTCCTTCTTTCTTTCTTTTGTCTTCTCGTCTTTTTAAATGACTCGTCTTTTTAAATGACTCGTATTTCTCGACTTTGTCTCGGGATTAGTTGAATGATAACTTGAACTCGTCTTCTAATTTTCTTCTTTTAGTAAACTTGGTTCTTCGACTTTGTCAAACTTCCGTCTTTAGACTTTTTCTTCGATAAATCTTCATAATAGACCTTTGACTTCCGTTATTCTTGCACTTTTGATATTTTGACTTCGTCTTTTGTCTTTTTCTTCGATAAAAGCCTGTGAATGCCCGTGTTTTCTTCCTTTTTCATATTTTTGTCCTAAAACATGATAAAAACACAAACCACGCATAATTCCGACTTTTACGACATAAAATACACGTTTTGGTCTCATTTTTATTATAATTTAAGTGGTAAAAGGATAAATGTTTTCACACTTACTAACCCGGTTTCTGGCTAAGTTGTATTGAGGGATATTTTCTTTTCACACTTTATCCTTACATTTCTTTTTCATTCTTCAACCTCTTTAATGCTTACCAAGATGACATCACTAGCACCTTGTTGTGATTGTCCCTAGGAAGATCCCTCAGGTTCTGGTTGGATCATTGGACATATACCTAACCACCTTTTCACACCAATAATGTTGTGAATTAAAAAGGTTGTGGGTATAAGATCGTAACCATTAAACAACTTGAAATTCTATCAAAGTGTTTGAAATTGTTTTACCACCTTGATAGTTTTGTCATTTCAGAAATGCTCCCCCTTCACATTTGCATCGATAATCAAAAGTTTTTCACACATGTAGGTAAGACTTAAGTGCTTGAGTCTTACATATATGTTCGTTTCATATATTAGAATGTGGCTCTGGTACAAATTGTTGTACCCATATATATTATCACTTCACCATGGTTGATTGATAGAAAATAGATGGAAAAGAGAAGAAAAGATATGAAGTTTAGAGAGAGAAAGTACAGAGAGAAAGGAGAGAGAAGTGTGTGAAATAATAGAATGTTAGATGAAGAAAAACGAATCACCAACCCTCCTAACATGCTAGGAGGGTGTTTATATAGTCTACCCGCATGTGGGCTTTCATGGGTTATATCTTAATGGGTCGGTTGATGCGCGTCTTGCACTCCTAGTTTTAAATTTATAAACAAGACTTATTAAATCCTTAACTACGCATACGAGCAAGTATACTCGTTCAATTGTAGCAAAGTCGGGTAAGTCAAGATCGTCCCATGGGATTTGCGTATACTCAAAACATGTAGATGGTGTAGGTAATAGAATTGTCACTACCGATATTACGGCTAGAACTAATATTGTAAAGGAAATCATAACTAAAAGTAAGACTTGTGTGAATTCCATTTCATCCGTAGGAGAGATAATTTGTGTGCGTTTAGCAACTATGAATCACAAATCTAAAGTATATGGACTCCATTCCATGGTATTTTTTATAAAATCCATGTTAACAAATTGATTTATACAAACCCTTTCGACCTATGATTATAGATTCCAATTCATTATAATTCCCTTTTGCTAGAAAATACAAAGAGATTAGTTTGGTTTGAATAACAACTCGTCAAGGTGAGTTTCAATCACCAAGAAACCAAATTGACTCATGCACAAATCTTTTGGAACATAGTTTACCGGAAATCCTTTCGACCTTTAAATCCAATAAAAATATATATTTCATTTGATTATCAAAACATGTTTCAAGAAATTATGTGACAATTCGTCAATTTATGGTTGATATTTTATTCTTGAATATTATTTAAAAACAATTTACAATATGAACTCACTTATTTTTGGGAAGAAATTTGGATTTACGTCTTAAAGTAGCGTCGACTACGTCTAAACTGGAGGATTCAACGTTACGTGCTTACGTTTACATACACCGTCTTTGGTGACAGTCTGACAATTCAGAAAATAAATTTATCCGTTAATATTATTTTGGAGTTTTAAATTTGTGTTGGTTCATAAACTCACAAATTTACGAGAAGAGATTAGGACTTACAATTTTATTTTAACGTCCTTTACGACTAAACCGGAAACCCTAGGATTACGTATTTACGTTTTCGAACTCTGTTTTTGATGAGACAAATTTTATTGGATTCGTTTTGTGCCGTTGATTCATAATTTATAAAAATGTTTTTCGTAAAACGACCCGAGGGCACGCAAATCGAGGAAACTAGAATCGAGGAGTACCCGTAAATTAGTGGGATGGGACAAGTTTTACACTTGCCCACCCCACTATGTGTGTGGCGTCCAACCTAAGCTAACACACCATAAGGTGTCATTTATTTAGCTAGTTACTTAACACTTGTCCTTGTAAGGCTTACCTTGTAAGCTAACATACATCAAAAACCATCAACTACTCACACATATCATTTCTCACCATGCAAACAACTCAAAATCTCTCTCCCATCCTCCATTTTTGCCGTCCATACTCCACCTTCAAACACTCATTTGATCAAAATTTAACCACAAAATCCTATGTTATACATACATATGATGATGCCCTCTTGAAGCTCTCTTGAATGGTGGTGATTATAACATTCATGGAGGAGTTTCCTTGGTGTCTTGGGGCTGATTTTCCACAAGGAGTTTATGAAGATTGGTGGTCATGAAGATGGTCTTGGTGCATCACAAGTTTCTCCATCAAAATCCATGTTTTGATCATAACCTACATCATCATGGTGGTATAAAGATTGTCCTCCTCATCTTCTTGTTATTTTGATTATGTAAACATGTATTTTATTTCCTATTGTATATGTATATGATGATAAAAATGTTATGTGGGGATTTGTTGTTGATAAACATGCTTAAAAAGATGAAAGACTATAAGAAACAAGGTTAAAATCTTGTTTAAATTTGTTGGCTGTATAAAACAGTAAAGAATCAAATGATGAACTGATAAGAATGGCATAGATTAATGAATAAACAGTAATCTATGGGTCTTGTACACATGTGAGAGTTGGCCATGCAATGGAATCATTGTAATGAGTGAGATATGATCAAAACAAGTTTAAGGTACAAATCTGAGTTCACTGTTTTGGGCGATTTTTAGAAAATACTTAGAAGATGATTCAATAGTAGCTATAGAAGAGTTAAATAGAGCACATATCATGTTGTTTATGTGATAAAAATTTGAGCTTCTATCTCCATATAGAACTCTAGATATGGCAGTTTTGGTGAACTTGAAGATAAAAATCAGATTTTGAGAATTAATGTTTATTATTATTATATAAGCACTCATTGTATAAAATGTAAAATAAAAACCCACTAACTTATGGATTTTATTTATATGAATATGTAAGAGGTTAAATAAGTGTATAAATTATAAAAATGGTAGTGGAATAATACTTATAAGTTATAAAACTATAAAACATGATTTTTACGACTTTTTCGGCTATTACCGTAAAATTAACGTTTTTGCTAAATAAAACATAGACGGTTGGACCCGTCTAATGTAAACTTTTATAAAACTCATATACTGATATATAAACATATATAACAAGTAAAAACCGATAAAACTCTAACTATATAACATACGGACATTAACGGACTAAATTAACGTTATTGGACTAATAAAACAACAAAATGGACTAAAACACTTATAAACTTATTTATTGGACTTAAACCTTTTAGGCCCAACTTGTAAAGTGTAGATACTGATAATATAAGTATAACAAGGATTAATACAAGTTAAGAACTTATAATAGGCTTATTGAACCTAAAACACGTAAATAGGTAAAACGAGAAAACTAGTATAAAAGTTATCGACACATAACACAAAAATGAGTAAATGAGGATATGTAAACCCATTTGATCATCATATATATAAAATCATCATATGTATACATAATTGTTATTTTTATAAAGTCATTGGACAAACGTCTAAGACCGATTATTATTTGTCTAGGTTTCCGTGATTGAAGCACGTATCGTACGTCCGAATTGCCGATAACCCGCCTTCCCACATCAACATGAGTTCATAGCCTCGCACTCTTTTAAATGTTTTTATGAAATGTTTTATAAACCCGCGAGGGAGATAACATGTTAGTTTTTATAAAACAGGACACCATTTGTCCCGATTGTTTGTTTATTGTTTTGGATCCGAATGATTGTATGACCCGATAAATGATTAAAGGACCCGATAGATGAAACTAAATGGATTATTAAAGTTAGGTTATGTCACTAAAAGTCCCATTAGCATGAGTTGTGAACTGCCGGGATTGGTAGACGCTTGTGCATATAGTAGTACTATTTGGGGACGATCACCCCAGTTCGCGCCTTGACGGTTGATCCCCGTCGTGCCACATTGATTGGTAAGCGAATTTATGTATGAGAAGATTTCCATAGCGTGACCTTTGTGACGACACGCTACTTTAGATGGGCAAATTGAGTATCGGGTTAGCTACCCGTTGTTGGTTTAGTAAGGTAACAATGTCATGCGGCTTATAATAATCCAAACTAACGAAATACTACTAGACGCACCGGATTATGAAGTATTGCCTGACTAGCAATACAGGGTCATACTAATGATATTATGTTCGTGTTTTGGTTTTCATAACCATATTCATATAACGGTTTTTATTTTCATACAACGTCATAAGACGTATTGTATGATGTTTTTACGACATTGGCTCGTATAACGATTTTTAAGGCAAATGCCTACATTATGATTTTCGATAAGGATTTGTATAAAATGACTTTGGCTATTTTATGGCCTATTAAAATGATTTGTACAAAATGAATTTCGACAATAATCTTATACCGATATCATATTGATGGATTTTATTAAACTCTATGAGTTCACTCGGCGTTATCGCTGACCTTTTTCTTTTAACATGTTTTATCTCAGGTACTTGAAGGTAATTCTCGGGAAGACAACAAGAATTCATGGCCCGCACTTAAATTATAATTTCCATTCAAATGTTTGTAAAACCTGTATTAAATACAATGACTTGGGACCTATGTAACTTTGATGTTTATGAATGGAAATGCTTTATCAATAAATGACGTAATTTTTATGTGTTGTCTATGATGTGAGTAATGTGCTACCCCGTAACACCAACGAGTCTTCTGTTGTATTGAGTTGTATAAATTTGGGGGTGTTACAGTTTGGCATCAGAGCTCTCGTTATAGAGAACGAAAGATTTTTAAAACCAAGGTTTTGAATAAAACATTTCAAAATCTTTTAACTATAAACATTTTTCTAAAAATGTCTAAAAATCTTTTGACTATAACGGTGCCGAAGAATTCCCGAGTTACCGACAAGGCCAGACTGAGAAGTGTTATTTTAATATATATAACTTGGATTATATATATATGATGTAATTTTATTACATGATTATTTGATTATTATTTTGATTTTTATACGAGGTATTTATACGACGTAGATTGTCACAAGAAACCCTAAATCCCCTAGTAAATTAATCGAAGCTATTCTCGTAGGAATTCTAGCTATCCTAGATCTAAACCAAGTTGTGGATATTTATGATCCCAACAAATGGTTGATATTCGTAGAAATGTAGATATTAGTTGATTGTGATATTGAAGAAGAATTGGTGAGATTAACACTGATATCGATGTCATGACGATCTTTCCTTATAGAGTGGAGTTTGACAAAACGTTACCACCTATAAAAATGTCATCTGATTCGTTGTCATCCAATTCTTAAATTGAAATCGAAAGGGTGAATGTTGCACTTAAGGCTGTCATTGGAACCATTACCCAAAAGCCTCATGGCACTAGTACCTTTCCGAGAAGTCTAGTTGAATGATCAAGTCAATTCATACTAGTGACTCATTTGATAAGTGTTGTTGTAAGAGCTATAGGATTGGAAATTAAGTGATGTTTATATTGAGATTTTATTGCCCTATTAAGGTCTAAAAATAAGATTGAAAGTATTGGAGAATGAGGTAGAATATCGCATTGAGTATAAATTGGTTGAAACTTGAATAAAGTAAAATTTAACCCATATGGAATATGAGATTATTAATAAAGTCGTTAAGTTTTGTGATTGAATTATAAGGTTTTAATTGATTGTTGATTCGTGTTAAGGGTTGTTCCTAGGCCATTGTCCACTGACGAGGATGCCCAGTGTCCAAGAAATAAATTGAAGAAATCTTCTTCTGAATTGAGACCGATGGATCTTTCGGGACATGTGGAACACCTAATGACTCTTGTGGATTAGTATTCATTGTGGTATCTTTTAAAAAAAATCCCTAACTTAACTGAGATATCAGTTGGTAGGATGAGTTCTGAGAATTGTATGATATAGTGACACGTAATGTGTTACGGTACAATTTGACTTGTTTGTGATTAATGAAAAAGACTACCTTTGATTGCTAAATCCTACATGTATCGATGTTATCTATCCTTTATTGATTCATCCTAATGTTCGCATTAGTGATGCAACCATTGAACAAGTACTCATCTTGAATCGAGTTACGTTGTGGATTATTCCCTTTGTATTCCTGAGTGCCATCGAGGTCATGAACCTCATGATTAATTGGTTAAAGCTCATTTCCTATCATATTGTAGTTAGTTCTTGGTGAACAAGCTTTCATCACTCTTTTGCAGATCACTCATTGTTTTTATAAGATAAAACCGTATCCATTGAGAGAAATTGAATTTTCATCACTATAAGGATTATGCAAAATAAGATTTATAAGTGATTGTTATCGAAATGAGGTTGTTTATAAAGTACCTTGGAAAACTTAACTATTTTCATAACAAAGAAAATCTTTGTAAATTTATTTTTGATTCTTATTTAAGAATTAAGCATGAAAATGTTTTTATTATAAACATGATGATAAAATTTTGACGAACTGAGTATTGCATCGTTAGTCTTGAAATTGTATATAGTTGCGCGCCTACATAAAATTTGGAATGGACCATGCAAGACTGATTAGTAGTCACCATAAAACTGATTAATAAACACTACATTCTCTTTAAAGGTTGTGGAAGATTAAATTTTAATGAGATCTGCAAGAAGTGAAAAATAAGGACATAATGTTAGGGACACCTACATATGTGCCTGTAACACCTATTCTTCTGAGTCGAATTTACTCATCTGTGGAAATTGTCTTATTTGACAATTGACAATTCTTTCTTGTCCAATTCTCCCGTAGTGAGATTCTTAGGAAAAGTATATGATTATCGAGTGTTGATACCCGACTGGATGTATCGACGTTCCTATCATTTCTTATGAGTTGATTTCATTTGAATGACCTGGGTAACGATCCGAGGAGCTTTCGAATGCGTACTCAAATTATAAAAACATGGGATATATTCATATTCGTTAAATGTTTTCGTCTGTATCTGATTTGAAATTCTATCGCGTAGATTATGCGTTGACCTTGCTCTTTTAATAGTAGTTGTGTCTCCATATATCCTTGAACTTGTGAAGGATTATGCGTTATTATTAGTCTTTTGAGAAGTTCACATCTTATCAACGACAATAAAACTGGAAAGTTGGTAGTGCCAGTAGAATGGATTGATTGATTATGACATGACGACATTGTCTTAATTGATGGGAACTCGAGTAGAATTCCCCTAAAAAGATAAGATGTTGATTATCAAAAGTGATCTAAATAATTCTTGATGGATGACAATATCCTGTATTTAGACTTAAAATTATACCATGAATGATTGTGAATTAGTCATAGATATTATAATCTAGAAAGAACTTAAAATAAATGTATTAAAAGATGATAATGTTATCTGAAACTTTAGTAAGTATTTGTTGATGAATTACCTAGACCTTTGCCATTTAGGCAAGTTGAATTTGGTATTGATTATATTCTCGGTGCTGTGCCTGTGGCTTATGCACTGTACGTCAGCACCATCTGAATTTAAGGAATTACCGTACAACTGAGAGAGTTGTCGGAGAAAGAATTTTATTCTACCGAGCTCGTCATTATGAAGAGCTATGGTATTATCATTCCTTATATTTATAGATTACTGTGAACTGAGTAAATTGACAATCGAAAACGATATCCATAACTCGAAATGGAAGATTTGTTCGATCATTTACAAGGTTTTTGATCCTCAGCATAGTTATCTTCAACTTCGCATCTGCGAAAAGGATTATCTGTTCCAATCACTACATCCGGTACTTGTAATGAACATTATGAGTTTCACGTGATGTCGTTTGGATTGACAATGCACATGTAGTATTCATAAATATGATGAATCACGTGTGTAGGCTGTAATTTGATAAACTCATGCTCGTGATCATTAAGGACTATTTATTTGTTTGTTTATAAGAATAAGAATGAGTTAATAATTATTAATAGATTGCCCTTAGATGACTGAGAAATAAAAACCTGTACCTTGAATAATTAACACGTGATTAAAGACTTGAACCTTTACATGATTTAACCATGTGATTAATAGATAATGGAATCTATATTGACTCTTTAAAAATTAAGAACCCTTCTAAGACTTTGGATTTTACCAAAAAGAAATGGAAATATGTTTTGACAAATGTTTTAACAAAGGATTTTTTAGGGATTATTCCCTTATACACAAATCATTTAACTAAACTCCTGTTTAGGGGTAAATGTTTGTGTATACCTTAAGACAACCTAAGCGGAATTGAGGAAAACATTTAAACCATGACTTAAAAATTTAAACGACAATTTTTGCTTTTCAACTAAGAAAATTTTGACCAAAATATAAACATAGGTTTCTCGAACCTTTACGAATCTTACTAATTATTTTCGATAAATCAGCAAAAATCGTGTTAATTAAATTAAAAATTATTTTGAACATTTTCATATAGTTGGATGGACTAGGAAATTTAAAAATCTTTACGTTTACGTTTCATAAATATTTAATAATTATTATTTAATTAATTGTAATAATTATCGACGCTTTCGACGTCGGATTGAGTAAAACAGATAAAAATAACAGTTGAGACGAAACTAAAACATAGAAGATATGAAGAAAGAAATTATGAGTGAATTTTGTTCATGATAATTATATCATCAGGAAAGGTGAATATAGACATCGACACATTATATAAAAAAAAAGATAAAGAATCAATTAGGATCGTGTTCCTTAATAATGATTATGCAAAATAAATGGCCGAACAATATAAAAATAGCCGATGATTGTAAAAAGGATAATATAGATAATAAAAAGTGGTTCGCGGCTAATGTGAACCATTAGAATTGAGAAGCCGATAGCATTAAATATTTTAAAGGCCACTTGTGGTTGTATAAATATGGAGATTGTGAGATATAGTTACATTGGAATTTGTAAGTATAAGTATTCTATTTATGTCATTTATGACTAAAAGTATCTTTGTCTGAAGAAGTTGTACTAATGGCAATTATGAAGGCAGACATCGCCTCATACATTAGTAAACGTCTAGCTATTGCAAAGGTCATCATCTGAATTTGATTCGATTTGGGTCATCGTCGACAGACTGACCAAATCTGCTAATATCATTCCCGTTAATGATAAATGCAAAAGAGTTATGTAAATATAGTGTGCCTGTATCGAACATCTTTATCAAGATCCTCGCTTCGCGTCGAATTTCTAGAGATTTGCTCAGAAATCATTGAGAACGAACCTTGATGAGAGTACTATGTACCACCCCAATCGAAGGGACGAGGTAAAGTAACGATACAAAGTAATATAAGTGCTGTTTTATGTTCGAATGATTGACCTTTGGTAATAGACCGTATAATCGTTTTCCTTTGAAAAGATTATCATTGATAACCATCGTGTTAGGAATAAGATCGAATCTTGTTAGGATCTAAATATTAGAGCATCTGTAAGCAGGAGTTGAGATGAAGACACCCGACATACATCCATTGTGAGTTGGACATGTCTTTTAGGTTTAAGGTTTCCTATGATGGCGAACCTAACCTTGCAAAATACCCGACCCGCGAGATCTGGAATGATTGTTGAAATTAGGATCTGATTATTGACAGCCGGTAGTGGGCAAGAGGTTATGTGAATGTGAAATGTAGATCTTGAAGTGCCAAATGGGTAGCGAAGTTATGCCACAATTTTTAACCTTGGAAAAATGAATTCATGATCTGACAAATCATGGGATATAAGTCCCCGTTGTATGGGACCATTGAGATGATGTAAAAGTTGAGATTGAAAGGCATATAAGCTGGATCTACCCTAGGACTTCAAGAACTGCGTGAATTATGTTTCGTAAATCAAACTTAATGGAATATCTATCAAGTGAAAATCTGATTGTTCTTATTAAAGCTTAGATCGGCGAAAAGTTGCATTCATCAGAAACCCGTGAACATCATGGATAGAGAAAGTAAGTCAACATTTAGCCTGATCTTATTCCCGTAGTTATGTTTGATGAAACTCGCGTATTATAATGGATTACACTTGTGAGAAAAGACCAAATGTGGAGGAAATACCCACATGGCTTTAACTCTATAAGAAGCGAGTAGTAAGGTAAGATGATCTTTGAGGACAAAGATCCTGTTTTGGGGTAAATGCTGTGACAATCCGTCAATTTATGATTGATATTTTATTCTCGAATATTATTTAAAAACAATTTACAATATGAACTCACTTATTTTTGGGAAGAAATTTGGATTTACGTCTTAAAGTAGCGTCGACTACGTCTAAACCGGAGGATTCAACGTTACGTGCTTACGTTTACATACACCGTCTTTGGTGACAGTCTGACAATTCAGAAAATAAATTTATCCGTGAATATTATTTTGGAGTTTTAAATTTGTGTTGGTTCATAAACTCACAAATTTACGAGAAGAGATTAGGACTTACAATTTTATTTTAACGTCCTTTACGACTAAACCGGAAACCCTAGGATTACGTATTTATGTTTTCGAACTCCGTTTTTGATGAGACAAATTTTATTGGATTCGTTTTGTGCCGTTGATTCATAATTCATAAAAACGTTTTTCGTAAAACGACCCGAGGGCACGCAAATCGAGGAAACTAGAATCGAGGAGTACCCGTAAATTAGTGAGATGGGACAAGTTTTACACTTGCCCACCCCACTATGTGTGTGGCGTCTAACCTAAGCTAACACACCATAAGGTGTCATTTATTTAGCTAGTTACTTAACACTTGTCCTTGTAAGGCTTACCTTGTAAGCTAACATACATCAAAAACCATCAACTACTCACACATACCATTTCTCACCATGCAAACAACTCAAAATCTCTCTCCCATCCTCCATTGTTGTCGTCCATACTCCACCTTCAAACACCCATTTGATCAAAATTTAACCACAAAATCCTATGTTATACATACATATGATGATGCCCTCTTGAAGCTCTCTTGAATGGTGGTGATTATAACATTCATGGAGGAGTTTCCTTGGTGTCTTGGGGCTGATTTTCCACAAGGAGTTTATGAAGATTGGTGGTCATGAAGATGGTCTTGGTGCATCACAAGTTTCTCCATCAAAATCCATGTTTTGATCACAACCTACATCATCATGGTGGTATAAAGATTGTCCTCCTCATCTTCTTGTTATTTTGATTATGTGAACATGTATTTTATTTCCTATTGTATATTTATATGATGATTATATGATGATAAAAATGTTATGTGGGGATTTGTTGTTGATAAACATGCTTAAAAAGATGAAAGACTATAAGAAACAAGGTTAAAATCTTGTTTAAATTTGTTGGCTGTATAAAACAGTAAAGAATCAAATGATGAACTGATAAAAATGGCATAGATTAATGAATAAACAGTAAGCTATGGGTCTTGTACACATGTGAGAGTTGGCCATGCAATGGAATCATTGTAATGAGTGAGATATGATAAAAACAAGTTTAAGGTACAAATCTGAGTTCACTGTTTTGGACGAGTTTTAGAAAATACTTAGAAGATGATTCAACAGTAGCTATAGTAGAGTTAAATGGATCAAATATCATGTAGTTTATGTGATAAAAAATTGAGCTTCTATCTCCATATAGAACTCTAGATATAGCAGTTTTGGTGAACTTGAAGATAAAAATCAGATTTTGAGAATTAATGTTTATTATTATTATATAAGCACTCAAAATTATATTGTATAAAATGTAAAATAAAAACCCACTAACTTATGGATTTTATTTATATGAATATGTAAAAGGTTAAATAAGTGTATAAATTATAAAAATGGTAGTGGAATAATACTTATAAGTTATAAAACTATAAAACATGATTTTTACGACTTTTCGGATATTACCGTAAAATTAACGTTTTTGTTAAATAAAACTTAGACGGTTGGACCCGTCTAATGTAAACTTTTATAAAACTCATATACTGATATATAAACATATATAACAAGTAAAAACCGATAAAACTCGAACTATATAACATACGGACATTAACGGACTAAATTAACGTTATTGGACTAATAAAACAACAAAATGGACTAAAACACTTATAAACTTATTTATTGGACTTAACCCTTTTAGGCCCAACTTGTAAAGTGTAGATACTGATAATATAAGTATAACAAGGATTAATACAAGTTAAGAACTTATAATAGGCTTACTGAACCTAAAACACGTAAATAGGTAAAACGAGAAAACTAGTATAAAAGTTATCGACACATAACACAAAAATGAGTAAATGAGGATATGTAAACCCACTTGATCATCATATATATAAAATCATCATATGTATACATAATTGTTATTTTTATAAAGTCATTGCACAAACGTCTAAGACCGATTATTATTTGTCTAGGTTTCCGTGATTGAAGCACGTATCGTACGTCCGAATTGCCGATAACCCGCCTTCCCACATCAACGTGAGTTCATAGCCTCGCACTCTTTTAAATGTTTTTATGAAATGTTTTATAAACCCGCGAGGGAGATAACATCTAACACCCCACCAAATGCTATGCGCAGCGGAACTACAACATTTGGGTGCTAGGCAGTTATCATCGCACACAAGATATATCAAACGACTCCAAAGAGACGTAAAGTTTGAACTTAAATTAAAAATTGTTAAAAATGTACATGTCTACGGTTTTCCAACCCTAAATGATACAACAGAGTTTGTGTTTCGGTCCCCATGAATCTCAACCCCAAAAGATACAGTTTTCACAACAAGACATAAAGTTTAAAATGTTCAAGTAAGAATGGGAGGAAAAACAAGTAGACGCCAAGCCATACACACAACTTCCATCCAATGCATGCTCCATGCTACACTTCATCGGTTACCTGAAACACATGCTAAATTTGGTCAACAAAAACGTTGAGTGGAATTCATAGGTTTTACAATTCATTTTGAACATATGTGTAATAAAATCATTCACGATCATTCATAGACTTGTCGATCAAACAATCTATTTTCAAGGTTATGACAATTGTGTTTAAGC
Source organism: Glebionis coronaria (assembly GCA_025667525.1). Classification (NCBI taxonomy): domain Eukaryota; kingdom Viridiplantae; phylum Streptophyta; class Magnoliopsida; order Asterales; family Asteraceae; genus Glebionis; species Glebionis coronaria. The sequence continues at coordinate 712,566 of JANFOE010000311.1, forward strand.
TCATGACACTAAACCGTTAACTCAATCACCCGCGTAATAATTACCGGCGTGATTCAGATGAAACCAGTGCCCCTACTAAAGGCATTAGTTGCAATTATACCTTATCTCTTATCACAAATTATCCGTCCGCAGGGGGTATCAACGTACTAGCCCTCGTCTCGGATAGGGTAGTCAACCCCATAGTACTATCACTTTGTATAAGCGGCTATTTTCAATCCACGCTAGGATTAAACAATAGTTAATAGTTCATGAAATTAGGGCCTTTTGCAACTAGGTACTCAACACAATTTCGAAGGCAACATTCGGGTCCAACAATCATTCATGACATATGTTCATTTTTGGAAAACTAGCATGCATTTCCCTCGCGGGTAAAACAATTTAAAACAATAATAAGCGAGGCTATAAATTCACACCTTATATAACAAAGTAGTCGACGATTCGAGTGACGGTCCCTGACGACGATGAGGATGCCCGGGAAAATCAACACCTATCAAACCAAATACGCGTAATGAGTAATCTCATTTATAAACCTTAAGTACTGTATATAATACATACATATTAGTCAATTGTGATAATTACAACTCACACCAAACCAAACAATTAAGTGTTACTCGTTTTATACCATTCATCCAGGTTATTAACGTTATTCCCTTTTACGCATTTTTCGCCGATACTTACCAAAAGTACGGACTGTTTTACTAGACTTAAACCTTTTTATAAAAATTGAGAAAATTCTCAAAAATACCTTAAGACCTGTAGAAAACACATATTTAGACCCATTAAAAGTTTTCGCTTCTACGACCCGTTACTCAACACTTTACCAAAACTACGTTTTTCGGACTGAAATTGCACTTTGACCAAGTTGGACTCATTTGACCCGTTTAAAATATTCCATTGACCCATTTGACACCTAAGTCTAATAATAGACTCAAATATGCAGGTTTGAGACCAAAAATCAACCTTTGAAGATTTACCAAACTATACCTATAGTCCCCGGGATTTGACCTAAAACCAAGCATAATTTCGGATTATGAAGGTTTTCATCTCTCGGTACACGATTTTTAAAACATCATAACTTTTGACTCGTTAGGAGTCGTAAGCTCTATCTTATACCAAATCGAAGCTAAGAAGACGCTCTACAACTATATACTAATCACAAGACCTGTTGACAAAATAATTTTTATGAAAACAGTCCAAACTTTCTGCCTAAAATCACCTATCCCAAAATCAATCCAACACTCGTTTCCAAACCCATTTATCGACACTAGACATCAACCTAAGCACTCCTAATCATACTCAATCATAATAATCAGTCCTAAACACCCTATTAATCAAATCCATCATAAAACCCAATCACAAAATCAAACATGCAAATGGTTTTACCCATTCAAAAACATCTAAAAACAAGAATACATACAAAATCCATCAACAAAATATCAACCACCATGATCCCCCAAACACCCCCTTTATGCCGTGGGGTTTGGGTGATAAAAACCCCTCAACCAAATTGATTTTGATTGATTTGTTTAGTGATTTACCATCCTACATACATGAATTAAACATGCATACATCCAATTTACATCAAAACCCACTTTGAAAAATCTATTGATTCTTGGAAAAAATTTTATGGATGCATGTATGATTAAAGTATATGAAAAGGATTGGAATGAAGTAATTAGATGTGGTCTAAACTTACTTTTGATCAAAACAAGCTAGAAAAAAAAATGGTGTGGTGGTTTGGTGGTGTTTGGCCGTCGGCCTAAAGAGAGAAAAAGGGGAGGGTGAAAATTTTTTGGAGTGAAAATGTTTAGTGTATGTGTTTGATTTCCATTTTGTAAAATTGGGAGGGACCTTGGGTGCAATTTTAGCTTTCTTTTGTCCTTAAGTAAAAACGACCTCACAAGTTTACGAGAATGACTCACTAGTCATTTTGGAAAATTTTACGGGAGTCGGGGATCATCCTGAACACTCCAAAATACTTTTAGGACACTTTAAATGTACCCGGAAAGCAATAAAACTCACCCGACTCGACTTAACACGAACCGAAAGTAAAATTCTCGAAAAATTATAATATCGATAAAACGACAATAATCATAGAAATTTGGGCATCCATCGGGATCGTAGTCGTCGTCGTTCTTCTTAAATCGTCAATCGTCGAAATTATGACCTTGAATATCGGTTTCAACCAAAATGATAAAATATATAGCAAATAAAATTTATTAAAAATTTCAAAAATAAGCGTAATTTAGGGTAATGTAAGTGACCTCGGTTCTAGGGTATCACATCCACCCCTCCTTAAAGAGAGCGACGTCCCGGCGCTCGCCTCTTCTTATACTCACATTTCGTGCCGCTAGAACAGATGAGGCTACCTTTCCTTGAAAAAGTCCTCACGTTCCCAAGTGTATTCCGGTCCACGCCTAGAATTCCATCGAACCTTCACAATGGGAATTCTACTATGCTTCAGCCTCTTGACCTCTCGGTCCATAATTTCCACGGGTTCTTCCACGAAATGCATTTTATCGTCCAATTGAATCTCGTCCAAAGGAATCACCAATTCCTTATCCGCCAAACTCTTCTTCAGATTTGATACGTGAAACGTGTCGTGAATAGCACTAAGCTCGTTCGGCAACTCTAACTTATACGCTACTGGTCCAATTCGTTTAACGATCTTAAATGGTCCAATATACCTCGGACTCAACTTTCCTTTCTTCCCAAAACAAATTACACCCTTCCACGGCGAAACCTTAAGCATAACCATATCTCCGACTTCAAATTCCAACGGTTTTTTTTCTGTTATCGTCATAACTCTTCTGTCGGCTTCTCGCAGCAAGTAATCGGTTCTTGATTTGCACAATCTTCTCTGTCGTTTCCAAAACCATTTCGGGTCCAGTCAATTGACTTTCTCCTACTTCATTCCAACACACAGGTGATCTACACTTCCTTCCATACAACGCTTCGAATGGTGTAGCCTTGATGCTCGCATGGTAACTATTATTATACGAAAACTCCACTAAAGGCAAGTGGCGTTCCCAACTTCCTCAAAAATCAATCACGCATGCTCGGAGCATGTCCTCCATCGTCTGAATAGTTCGTTCACTCTGGCCATCAGTCTCCGGGTGATAAGCCGTGCTCAAACTCAATTCAGTGCCCATCGCACGTTGAAGTGATTTCCAAAATTCCGAAGTAAACCTACTATCGCGATCCGAAATGATCGATAAAGGTACTCCATGTCTGCAAACGATCTCCTTCACGTACACACTGGCCAGCTTCTCCATACTGTCCGTCTTCTTCATAGGTAAGAAATGAGCAGATTTCGTCAATCTATCCACTATTACCCAAATCATATCACATCCACTAGGAGTTCTGGGTAAACCCGTCACGAAATCCATAGCGATTCTCTCCCATTTCCATTCTGGGATCTCTGGTTGTACCAACAGCCCAGATGGCTTCTTATGTTCGGCTTTAACCTTCGCACAAGTCAAACACTTACTAACGTAACGAGCAATATCCGCCTTCATATTCGGCCACCAATAGACTTTCTTCAGGTCATGATACATTTTATCCGATCCAGGATGTATCGAGTACTTCGACTTATGAGACTCGTTCATAACCAAATCTCGTACTCCAGGCTTTCCTTCCTCGGATGGACACAACGGTAACCAAATCCGATTCTCGAAATATCTCAGCCCGTCTGACCTAACCACAAAAAGAGGTTTCAACATTCTTCCCAAGTTCTCAGCATCAACATTCTCTTTCATTAATTCCTTCTCTTGAGCTTTCAGTATTGTTTCGGTTAAATCAACACTCTCAGTCATCATCAAAGCTCTGACTCTCAAAGGTTTCTCTCGATCCTTCCTACTAAGTGCATCCGCTACGACATTCGCCTTACCAGGATGGTAGTGAATCTCACAGTCATAGTCGCTCAGTAATTCTACCCATCGCCTCTGTCTCATGTTCAACTCCTTTTGGTCTAAAATGTGTTGCAAACTCTTGTGGTCGGTGAATACAACACACTTCGTCCCATACAAATAATGTCTCCACAATTTCAACGCAAAAACCACAGCTCCTAATTCCAAATCATGCGTCGTGTAGTTCTCTTCATTCTTCCTCAATTGTCTCGACGCATAAGCAATCACTTTCTCACGCTGCATCAACATAGCTCCATAACCCTTACGAGATGCGTCACAATACACTACAAAGTCTTCAGTTCCTTCAGGTAATGACAATATCGACGCAGAACATAACTTGTCCTTAAGTGTTTTGAAAGCAAATTCTTCCTCTTCTCCCCATTCATACACCCTATTCTTCTCGGTAAGCTTTGTCAATGGCTTCGCAATCAACGAAAATCCTTCAATGAATCTCCGATAATACCCAGCCAAACCAAGGAATTGTCGAACTTCAGTCGGCGTTGTCGGTGCCGACCATTCCCTGATCGCTTTGACCTTGGCAGGATCCACGCGAACTCCTTTGATATCAATTACGTGACCAAGGAATTGCACAGACTCTAACCAAAACTCACACTTCGAGAACTTCGCATACAGCTTCTCTTTCTTCAGCAAATCCAATATCTTTCTCAGGTGCTTCTCGTGCTCTTCCTTACTCTTAGAGTAAATAAGAATATCATCGATAAAAACAATGACAAACTTATCTAGATACGGCTTGCATACTCGATTCATAAGGTCCATGAATACAGCAGGCGCGTTTGTCAACCCAAAAGGCATCACTCGAAATTCGAAGTGTCCATATCGCGTACGAAAGGCAGTTATAGGAATATCCTCCTCTCTCACACGCAGTTGATGATACCCTGACCTCAAGTCGATCTTTGAGTATACACAGGAACAGATCAATTACAAGGTTCAAACAAATCGTCAATCCTCGGCAATGGATACCGATTCTTAACCGTCAGCTTGTTGAGCTCTCTATAGTCAATACACATCCGAAATGACCCATCTTTCTTCTTCACAAACAACACTGGCGCTCCCCATGGTGACGAGCTTGGTCTAATAAATCCCTTATCCATCAACTCCTTCAGTTGATCTGATAACTCCTTTAGCTCTGATGGTGCAAATCGATAGGACGCACGCGCAACTGGTGCAGCTCCTGGCACCAAATCGATTCGAAATTCGACCTCACGGGTGGGTGGTAAACCCGGCAACTCGTCTGGAAAAACTTCCGGATATTCGCGAATTACAGGTACCTCTTCTAACTTCGCCTCTAAGTCACCATCACTAGAAACTTGTGCCAAAAACACATCGCATCCATCTTCTACATACTTCATCCTTTTCAAACAAGATATCACTTTCAAACGAGAAGTGCATTCATCTCCCTTCACGGTCAAGACTCTATTCCTAAACGGGATCTGAACTAACCTCTCTCCACAGACGATCACGGCACTATGCGCCATCAGCCAATCCATTCCAACGATCACATCGAACGATCCTAGATCTATGGGCATTAAGTCGATTTCAAAAGCGTAATTTCCTAACTTCAAGGTACACCCTTTCAGTATAGAATTTGTACTAACGATCTTCCCATCGGCTAATTCCACGTTATAACTAGTCGTTAACAGTACCGGTTTTCTATCGATATGACGACTAAATTTAACATCTACGAAACTCTTGTCGGAACCAGAATCAAACAATATACTAGCATAACAAGCGTCTAGCAAAAACGTATCGGTAACCACGTTAGGACCTTGTGGTTTATCAACCGTCCCTACTTGATATACAGCAGCAGCATTGTTACCTCCTTGCCTGTTTCCAACCTTCGGGCAATTTCCTTGCTTATGTCCTCTTTCTCCACATCCAAAACAACCCATCACTCTCGTAGCATTCGCCCCAGTAGCTACCCCCTTTGCTCGGCAATCTGACATCCTATGGCCCGCTTTTCCACACTTGCCGCACGCAGGTGGGCAACTCCCTACATGGTACAAATTGCATCGACCACAGTGGGGATTCACCTTAGCTCCTCTGGGGTTTGTGACAGATCTCATCCCATCATTTCTTCTCTGGTTGAACTGCTGATTGTGGTTCTGACCTTGGTTGTTACGGTTTCCACCTCGGTTTTGACCTTGGGATTGATTACTCTGAGCCGCCTCCCACTTCCTCTTGTTTCCTTCAGCAATGAAGTTCTTCTTGTCTTGTAGTTTGACATCCATCAACGCGTGAGCCATTTGGACTGCTTCATCGAACGACCCAGGCTTGGATGAAGTCGTCTCACACTTGATATTACTGGACAGACCTTTGATGTACTACTTCATCTTCTTGCTATCATCGGCAAAGGCATCGGGACACAAAAGGCTCAATTCATTAAACCTCCTGGTGTATGTAGTAATATCATTGTTTCTCAAAGTCAAGTGCCTTAACTCATCTTCCAATTGTCCCAGCTCCTCTTCTGGACAGAACTTCTTGGTCAAAAGAGCCTTAGTGGCAGTCCAAGTTCTTGCATTCGCTACTGCTAACCCAACAGTGGCTACTTGGATGTTCCACCAACTCAATGCGTCATCAAGAAAAGTAGCAGCAGAAAACTTGACCTTATTCGCCTCTGAACAACCACTAATCTCAAAAGTACTCTCGACCTTTTCTAACCATCTCCTGAGTTCTAGAGCTCCGCCAGTTCCACGAAACTGCGTTGGACCGCATTTCATAAAACTAGAGTAAGTACACTCTCTCGGGGCTTGCTGTCTCCCCACATTTCTGCCTTGATCTGGGTTTCTATCTGCTCGATCTGCTTCTAGTGCATTCGCAATGGCTTCCTGAATCATCGTGTTCACACGGGTTGCTGTTAGCTTTGGAGGCATGGTGAGTTCTCAAATACACCTCTCTGCAAAGACAGGGAAAATAGAAAAACAATGTAAGTATACACATCAAGATTAAGATGGATTTCTCTTTCAAGACATAATATAAATACAATGACACATCACTACAAGGTTACTAATATTCATCAATTCACATCACAAAAGAGCAAATTAAAGACATATCACAGATCATGAAAGGTAAACATGGATTGTATTGATAAATCAACCAAAATTGTGACAAGTATTGCCACTACAACCATTCACCATAAAACTTAAGTCTTCAAGTTTTTCGTCACAATACCATCATACAAAAGTCTAAAATAGTTCTATTACAACGATCAAAGATAAAGTACAATACAAGCAACTAGTCATGTGGGGATCCACACGACCTCTTGGATGGCGGTTCATCTTCATCCTCCTCGGGTTCTTCGTCGCTATCTTCCTCGTCCTCTTCATCCATCTTCCTCTTTCCTTTGTCGTTCGGCCCACATTCAGTCGCCTTCTTCGTCCCAGAAGTAGACCCACACTCAACTGCTACCTGATTTCCTACAGTGATACAAACACCTCTGGCAGGTGGCTGGACCATAAAATCATTAGCCTCCATTTCCAAGTCATCCACAAATCTCCAATCTAGGGGCAAGGATGCTCTCACTTGATGCTCCCAACTTTGCATTCTAGTCAACCTCGCTTGATCTTCCCTAACCTGCTCAAGACTGGCACTCAGGTTCGCTATCATCGATCTCAGACTGTTGATATCACTCTTGTTTGCATTTCCATCAAACTCAATCCTGGAAGTTCTTGCCAACAACCTTTGGTGTGCCCTCTCATTCTCGTCGAATCTCTTGATTACCCTGGTCTCCACCACAAACCGCTCGTACATCAACCTATCCATTCTCCTCAAACGACCTTCGGGATCCCAATAGTTCCTTGGTCTCGGAAAATATACCCTCGCGATATTCTCATGAATAGATTGTGATTTAGATGTATTGCTGGATTCTGCACCACTCCCATTACTTACTCGAATAAACCCTGGCACCGTCCTCAGGTAGTCCTTACAATTGTCCGTCGGGGGACGAACGGGTTGCTGATCATATCGGTCGGTCGGAGGCACTTCATAACCCTTTGGCGAATTTGGAGATTGAAATAATTCAGGTTCGGTCTGACCGACAGCATTCTCGGGAATTCCATCATCCACCGGTTCCTCTTCCTCTTCCTCAGAATCCTCACTACCATCGCTACTAATACTGAAGTTGTCCACGTCACTTTTGTCACTGTCATTTTCCGGCTCTACCGCTTCTTCTGGAGCGATCCATCCATTGTCATTATTCGGCGGGTTCGGAGGAAACGGTCCCCCTTCGTGTCCTACGACGTAATCGTCTCCATTTCCGTTAGGCGGTACCTCGGCCATTCCTGCAATAACAGAGAATTTTGGAGGGTACGTAAGATCACTATTCAATATTTATAAATACATGCATGCAAATGCAATGCAAAGGTGGTACACATGCCCAAAATGCGATAATATGATGCTCATGCATAAGTAATACAAGAATTACGGTATCGAGTATTCCACGTATAATTTCAACGTTTACATATAGTAGTTCAATATCTACGTAATAAATACTCACATATATACTTCAACTCAAAAGTATACATCAATACCATGAATACAAAAATAAACCTTACCGGAGCCATGCAGGATAGTTGTGTGCTTGGACAATTTCTTACGACACCAAAAGTTATAGTTTAGGAATTTTCAAAACGACCTAGTTCTCTATAACTCATGGCTCTGATTACCAATCTCTTACACCCCACCAAATGCTATGCGCAGCGGAACTACAACATTTGGGTGGTAGGCAGTTATCATCGCACACAAGATATATCAAACGACTCCAAAGAGACGTAAAGTTTGAACTTAAATTAAAAATTGTTAAAAATGTACATGTCTACGGTTTTCCAACCCCAAATGATACAACAGAGTTTGCGTTTCGGTCCCCATGAATCTCAACCCCAAAAGATACAGTTTTCACAACAACAAGACATAAAGTTTAAAATGTTCAAGTAAGAATGGGAGGAAAAACAAGTAGACGCCAAGCCATACACACAACTTCCATCCAATGTATGTTCCATGCTACACTTCATCGGTTACCTGAAACACATGCTAAATTTGGTCAACAAAAACGTTGAGTGGAATTCATAGGTTTTACAATTCATTTTGAACATATGTGTAATAAAATCATTCACGATCATTCATAGACTTGTCGATCAAACAATCTATTTTCAAGGTTATGACAATTGTGTTTAAGCTCATGAAACTAAACCGTTAACTTAATCACCCGCGTAATAATTACCGGCGTGATTCAGATGAAACCAGTGCCCCTACTAAAGGCATTAGTTGCAATTATACCTTATCTCTTATCACAAATTATCCGTCCGCAGGGGGTATCAACGTACTAGCCCTCGTCTCGGATAGGGTAGTCAACCCCATAGTACTATCACTTTGTATAAGCGGCTATTTTCAATCCACGCTAGGATTAAACAATAGTTAATAGTTCATGAAATTAGGGCCTTTTGCAACTAGGTACTCAACACAATTTCGAAGGCAACATTCGGGTCCAACAATCATTCATGACATATGTTCATTTTTGGAAAACTAACATGCATTTCCCTCGCGGGTAAAACAATTTAAAACAATAATAAGCGAGGCTATAAATTCACACCTTATATAACAAAGTAGTCGACGATTCGAGTGACGGTCACTGACGACGATGAGGATGTCCGGGAAAATCAACACCTATCAAACCAAATACGCGTAATGAGTAATCTCATTTATAAACCTTAAGTACTGTATATAATACATACACATTAGTCAATTGTGATAATTACAACTCACACCAAAACCAAACAATTAAGTGTTACTCGTTTTATACCATTCGTCCATGTTATTAACGTTATTCCCTTTTACGCATTTTTCGCCGAGACTTACCAAAAGTACGGACTGTTTTACTAGACTTAAACCTTTTTATAAAAATTGAGAAAATTCTCAAAAATACCTTAAGACCTGTAGAAAACACATATTTAATCCCATTAAAAGTTTTCGCTTCTACGATCCGTTACTCAACACTTTACCAAAACTACGTTTTCGGACTGAAATTGCACTTTGACCAAGTCGGACTCATTTGACCCGTTTAAAATATTCCATTGACCCATTTGACACCTAATTCTAATAATAGACTCAAATATGCAGGTTTGAGACCAAAAATCAACCTTTGACCATTTACCAAACTATACCTATAGTCCCCGGGATTTGACCTAAAACCAAGCATAATTTCGGATTATGAAGGTTTTCATCTCCCGGTACACGATTTTCAAAACATCATAACTTTTGACTCGTTAGGAGTCGTAAGCTTTATCTTATACCAAATCGAAGCTAAGAAGACGCTCTACAACTATATCCTAATCACAAGACCTGTTGACAAAATAAGTTTTATGAAAACACACAAAACTTTCTGCCTAAAATCACCTATCCCAAAATCAATCCAACACTCGTTTCCAAACCTATTTATCGACACTAGACATCAACCTAAGCACTCCTAATCATACTCAATCATACTAATAAGTCCTAAACACCCTATTAATCAAATCCATCATAAAACCCAATCACAAAATCAAACATGCAAATGGTTTTACCCATTCAAAAACATCTAAAAACAAGAATACATACAAAATCCATCAACAAAATATCAACCACCATGATCCCCCAAACACCCCCTTTGTGCCGTGGGGTTTGGGTGATCAAAACCCCTCAACCAAATTGATTTTGGTTGATTTGTTTAGTGATTTAACATCCTACATACATGAATTAAACATGCATACATCCAATTTACATCAAAACCCACTTTGAAAAATCCATTGATTCTTGGAAAAAATTTTGTGGATACATGTATGATTAAAGTATATGAAAAGGATTGGAATGAAGTAGTTAGATGTGGTCTAAAATTAATTTTGATCAAAACAAGCTAGAAAAAAAATGGTGTGGTGGTTTGGTGGTGTTTGGCCGTCGGCTTAAAGAGAGAAAAAGGGGAGGGTGAAAAATTTTTGGAGTGAAAATGTTTAGTGTGTGTGTTTGATTTCCATTTTGTAAAATTGGGAGGGACCTTGGGTGCAATTTTAGCTTTCTTTTGTCCTTAAGTAAAAACGACCTCACAAGTTTACGGGAATGACTCACTAGTCATTTTGGAAAATTTTACGGGAGTCGGGGATCATCCCGAACACTCCAAAATACTTTTAGGACACTTTAAATGTACCCGGAAAGCAATAAAACTCACCCGACTCGACTTAACACGAACCGAAAGTAAAATTCTCAAAAAATTATAATATCGATAAAACGACAATAATCATAGAAATTTGGGCATCCATCGGGATCGTAGTCGTCATCGTTCTTCTTAAATCGTCAATCGTCGAAATTATGACCTCGAATATCGGTTTCAACCAAAATGATAAAATATATAGCAAATAAAATTTATTAAAAATTTCAAAAATAAGCGTAATTTAGGGCAATGTAAGTGACCTCGGTTCTAGGGTATCACATAACATGTTAGTTTTTAAAAAATAGGACACCATTTGTCCCGATTGTTTGTTTATTGTTTTGGATCCGAATGATTGTATGACCCGATAAATGATTAAAGAACCTGAGAGATGAAACTAAATGTATTATTAAAGTTAGGTTATGTCACTAAAAGTCCCATTAGCATGAATTGTGAACTGCCGGGATTGGTAGACGCTTGTGCATATAATAGTACTATTTGGGGACGATCACCCCAGTTCGCGCCTTGACGGTTGATCCCCGTCGTGCCACATTGATTGGTAAGCGAATTTATGTATGGGAAGATTTCCATAGCGTGACCTTTGTGACGACACACTACTTTAGATGGGCAAATTGAGTATCGGGTTAGCTACCCGTTGTTGGTTTAGTAAGGTAACAATGTCATGCGGCTTATAATAATCCAAACTAACGAAATACTACTAGACGCACCGGATTACGAAGTATTGCCTGACTAGCAATACAGGGTCATACTAATGATATTATGTTCGTGTTTTGATTTTCATAACCATATTCATATAACGGTTTTTATTTTCATACAACGTCATAAGACGTATTGTATGATGTTTTTACGACATTGGCTCGTATAACGATTTTTAAGGCAAATGCCTACATTATGATTTTCTATAAGGATTTGTATAAAATGACTTTGGCTATTTTATAGCCTATTAAAATGATTTGTACAAAATGATTTTCGGTAATAATCTTATACCGATATCATATTGATGGATTTTATTAAACTCTATGAATTCACTCGGCGTTATCGCTGACCTTTTTCTTTTAACATGTTTTATCTCAGGTACTTGAAGGTAATTCTCGGGAAGACAACAAGAATTCATGGCCCGCACTTAAATTATAATTTCCATTCAAATGTTTGTAAAACCTGTATTAAATACAATGACTTGGGACCTATGTAACTTTGATGTTTATGAATGGAAATGCTTTATCAATAAACGACGTATTTTTTATGCGTTGTCTATGATGTGAGTAATGTGCTACCCCGTAACACCAACGAGTCTTCCGCTGTATTGAGTTGTATAAATTTGGGGGTGTTACAAATTATCAACCATAAAAACCCAATTATATTCCCTTGATCATATAACCAAACTCTCCTTTAGAATCCATGTTCATCACACAAGCATATCACACTACTCGGAATTCATATATAAACATATTTCGCCACAATTCATAATCATATCAAACATTCAACAATAATTAAATTAATAGGAAAATCAATTCAAGTACAAGAGTTTTACCAAATGGTTTTTCCAACACAAGATAAATAACAAAGTAGAATTTAGAGCAATTCCAAGCATCCAATTGATCAATCAACCTCCAACCAAATTCCTCCAATGAGAAATTCGTCCCTCCTATGAGGATAAACAGGGTTTACTATCTTTTGGGTTATGTAGGAGTGGTATTCTAACCTTTAAGGGTTAAAATGATCTCTAGATTAAGCACACTAAGAACAATGACCCTCAGGTCTATTATATACATAATTTAGCCTTGGAAGAGAGGCAAAAACATCTAGAAATGATTATGGGAGGGAAATGATCAGCCTCCTATTGATGGTGGTGAATTGAGGAGTTGTTTAATGTGACTTTTCCAAGACCGGTCTGACACTTTGTCGGCGGCAGTTTTCAAAGTTGCTGGCGGCAACTTTTCTAAATTTTGTTAATGGCAACTTTCAATTCTGCTGGTGGCAACTAGACCCTTTTTCCCATTTTTTTTCCTTTTAGTCCTTTTACTTTGTTTCTTCCTCTTTCTTTCTTCCACACTTCCAAAGACTTCTTATTTTCTTTTATTCTTCATACGAGAGCTTATACTTCCATGCTTCGTTTATCTTTTCCCCTCCAATTCTCGCCTTTTATTCTTTTTCTACGCGTTTCTTCGTCCATGCTAGCTACAAAACACAAGAACCGAACTTTGCACAATATTAGCAATAAAAGTCCGTTTATTACCAAAAATACTATATTAAAAGTGAAGATAACTCTTATTAAAACATGTTGGATTTGGGCGTTATCAAATCCCCTTACACTTAAGTATTGCTCGCTATCGAGCAAGTAAAGCAAAACCAAAATCAAAATTTAAACGCAAACTTTTATTTGACTCCTCTAAATCTATTTAAACTCTAAAGACACAAAAAGTAGCATACATGTATTAATCCGATAGGGAGTGAGCACCCAACAATTTTATCAAAAAGGTCTTTATTATTTTTGAACACATAAAAACAAAAACGCTAATCACCAAATGATCACATCCACCTTTCTCGTCATACCACTCTTGTCTTTCCTTCCTCCAATATTTTTTTTTAACTTCAAGTATCACGTCTTGACACATTGGCGAATCGATACTACCATTTTACTTCTTCTTCCTTCATCTTCAAAATTTATAGCTCATTGGCTATTTATAACTAAGCTTATAGCTCATTGGCTATCTGCTTCTTTTCCGCAATCCCCTCACATTTAGGATGAGCATACGCTACAAAAAAATACAAACTAGAGTAGCTAATTCTCTTTTGCTAAAATAACTCATGCAAATACAAAGTGTGACCAACTTTGATCATCAAAAACATATTATATAAGTGATCAGCAACAACTTTTAAAGATATTATGCCTTTTATCATATATTCTTGTCATAATCACAAAAATTGTGATCTCACTGCGGATTAAAAATACTTCTAAAATAAAAGATTTAAAATTTAACTAATTTCTAGAATTTTTTTTTTTAACCTTCGAAAAGTAATCATTTTTCCTATTTGACCACCCCCTCACACTTAAGTTTAACATTGCCCTCAATGGTAATAAACAAACTTAAAAGTATAAGAAAATTGGAAAAATAAAGTCAAACAATACTACCGAATTAAAAATATGAACTCAATGTGGTTTTGTTGCATCATGAGTCTACAAAAAACTCCATATTTTCCACCAATGTTGAGTTCATAAGTCAATTCCTACAAATACTGCACTTACAAAAATTTCCCAAACCAAATAACATAACATAAAATAAAAATCACCAAATTGTCTAAAATTTCTAGTTCAACAAACTACAAACATAATCCTTGGAAATAAAATAAAATGTTTTTGAAAATAATATCTTACAAACTTCACATGATATGGTGTCTTCAATCTTCCATATCTTCATCATCATCATGAGCTCCTCTCGATGATCGTCTAACATCAAAATTTCTTAGAACAATAGAGCTACTTCCACCATATGCACCCACACCCGTGTCCAAGTAATCTTCAACGGACACTCCATCTCCTTCAAAGTTACCTTCATTCCCGCTATAATAGTGTGTGTGAGGATGGGGGTATGGTATATATGGTTATGGATATGGTGGAACATTTGGTGACTCATAAGTTGGGTAGCTAAAGTGTGTCTCATCCGCCAAGTGATGTAGAATTGGCATGGAATGTTCAATAATGTAATTTATTTTCTCATTGTCATGTTATCTCTTCATATCATCATTATTTCCACCTTACTCAAACTTGCATTCCAATCTCTCCAACTAGTGTTCACCCCACTAGTATCATGCTCCTCATCTCTTGGTTCTCTAGCTCTTTGTTGTAACGGCTCCGGATCTCTTAGGCACTTCCTTTTATTGTCTAACTCCTTCTCCAAAGTTATTACATCCCATATTTCATTCTCAAGTGGCTCCGATAACTTCTTGATCACATAGTGGCCTCCACATATTTCACTCACAGTTTTCAATCTCGGGGCTCTCTTGTACAACTACTCGGCAATAGACCGTGCTATGTTCACTTTCCTTTCCCCACTAGCAAAGCTCATCAACCAAAGGTCCGTGTTTTGGCATCTTTCCCTAGTTCCTATTCGATGCTCAATTAGCCCCACTATGAACCTATGTAATATTCTCATGATTGGGTCCCTTACCGATCCAATCTTCTTATTCCCTACAGTGTATTCAGCTATGGCTCCCCAATATTCATTCGCCTTTAAAAACCTCTTATTAGTTTCCAACTTAGGAAAATGTAGCTCAAACAAAGGGTTATCCAACTCTTCTCAATCATATAATCTTAACACCTCTCCAAACTGTGCTAGCGTGAAGCAATAATTTTCCGCACATAATCTAAACCAAATGCAAGATTCTTCCATTGCATCTTCAACTTCCTTTTCAAAATAAAAATTTGAAAAGAATTCATGACATAACTCAGGGTATACCTCACCTTGTATGTCCAAAGCTTTCTCAAACGAATAGTCCTTGAAAGTAATCCCCGAACTATGAGTATATGTCATCCTCAACTTTTCCTTCAAAGCTTCATCACAGCCAACTTCTTAAGTAAACCCCAATCAACGATTCTAGGTTTGCCAAAAGTCTTCCCTTGTAACTTTGACAATCTCAATTTGTAAGCATGTCGTTCCATTTCACTTAAACCTCCCCACTTCAAATGCTCATGTGCCACAGGCCTCACCTTGTATGGCAACACGCTTTCTTCACTATACTTCCTCTTATATTTTGCAATCAACGGGTTAGGTGACATTGTCGTCTTTTGCTTCTACAACAATTACAAAACTCGAAATGTTAGTATGTTAGTGCATATAAAACCAAGAATCGTATTTGCACACAATTTATACAACTACTCAAAAAAATAAAATTAATTATTTTTTTTTACACAGAACGGGTTTTGCCGACCGGCAAGATTTTTCTGTCGGTGGCAAGTCTGACACAAAACCAAAAGTGTCGGCTGGCAAGATTTTTTTATACCGGCGACAGTGGGTTAACAGCAAGCGAGTTGCCAGCCGCCAATGCTATTCTGTCGGCGGAAACTTGAGTTTAATATTTATTTTTTAATATTATTTTTTTTATCATCCCCACTAACACTTTCTAATTTTTTTCCACACTCCCAAAATGGATCAAAATAACTATGAACATCATCCATTTCCGTAAATGAACCTTCTAATATATCAAAATCAATATTAACATCTACAATCTCTAATTATCATCATCCTAAACTATCTAATCAATCCTAAAGATAAAAAACAACTAGATCGATGAAAACCCACTTGAGTTTATCATCAAATCAACACTAATCTACCCTCACACTATCAATGGCTCCATTCCCAAATTCATAAACAAATCTTAATCTAATTCCTTTGATTCATACTTAATCAATACAATCTAACTCATCCCAAGAATCATGAATCAAGAATCAATAACAAAAGATAGGTATAGGATTTAATTACCTTGTTTGGTACCATTCTTAATCTTCTAAAAAAACTTAAGAATTTTTTCTTTTCTTCTTCTCCTTCTTTTCTGCGTTTTGTGTGTGTGTGTGTTATGTGTGTTTGGGATAAGTAACCCCCAGCTCCTATTTAGGGGTTGGTGGTACCTTCAAAAATTCCCAGATTTCCGTTAACGGGTTTTATTCTGTCAACATTTTCAAAGTTTCACAACACATTTATAAATTCCTAAAAAATAAAGAACATAATAAGCTAAATCAACTAAATCACCAAAAACCTTAAAATAACCAAAATAGTCTAAATTAACCAAACCACCAAAGAAATTAACCAACATAGTACCAAAGTTTTAGTAAAAAAACTGAAAATTAAAGAAGAACAAGCCTTGTCTTAGTCTTATTCTTGATGTCTTCGTTCCTTCTAATCCATGAAGTATTCCATATTCAAAACACCATCGGCTTTGAATTTCTCTGATAGTTTCCTCTTAGTGTTTTTCTTCTTAAATCCGCATGTGTACACATTACCGCACGGCGTTGTAACTTCAATCTTCACATGCCAAAATTTATCACCCTCTTTCCTCATATAGGTGTTATCCCCGTTCGGTCCCCAATCTAAGTTCTTCAATTGTACCGGTAATGACCCCAAGAAATCCGTCATCTTCTTGAAGACTAAAAATTTTTTAAACGAGATGAAGTAGGCTTCGATTGCCAAATCCCTCTCCATAACATCGTCACACTCCAAGTATGGCGCTCCCAATGATCCATACATAGGGTAACCATCGTTTGACTAAAGAGAGTATCATCGATTGACCAAAGTGCACCTTGAGGAAACTTTTTCCGCGGTTTTTCTAAGGAATTCTAAAAAGGATATGCCTAAGAAACAAGAAGATCCGGGCCAGTTTCATGATGTGTTGATCCGGTTTCAGCTAGGGAGGGGTTATGCATTACATCACTGGGTCCATGATACATTGTCTTCATGATGTGTTGACCCGGTTTCTGCCTAAGTTGTATGGAGGGCTAATTTCTTTTCACCCTTTATCCTTACATTTCTTTTTCATTCTTCAACCTCTTCAATGCTTACCAAGACATCATTACTAGCAACTTGTTGTGATTGTTCCAGTGCTAGCTTCAGTACTTATTCTGCATTCAGCTACATTCACATTCTACTCCATATTTCCTAAGAACTTCTAATAATCTATTGGATTGTCCTTGGGAAGATCTCTCCGGTTCTAGTTGGATCATAGGACTTATACCTAACCACCCTTTTGACGCCAATAACATCGTGAATTAAAGATGTTGTGGGTATGAGATCGTAATCATGAAACCACTTTAAATTCTAAAAAAGTGATTGAAAAACATTTAATACCTTGCTAGTTTTGTCGTTTCATAAAAGCTCCCCCTTCACATGTGCATCGATAATTGAAAGTGTTTCGCACATGTGGGTAAAAGTTAAAGTGCTTGAGTCTTGCAAATTAGAGCACATTTTAATCACATTTTCGCCCCCTGTCTCTGATATATAAAATCTTTGATATTAGAGATACCAAATTTGATTAAATTATATCACGAAAAAATAGTCTTGAAAAACTTCTGGAGAAAAATGTGTCTATGTAGCATGAAACTTTGGAACGCTCCCCCTCAAAAATTGATCCAATTGGATTGTCATTGCGCGTCTTGCACTCCTAGTTTTAAATTTATAAAAAAGACTTATGTTAATGCAAGTGATGCCTAAAAACATTATTAGTGTTAACTAATCTTTCTTAGTTTTGATCACAACAAACTATACAACACATTTAGTGTAAAACATGAAACGAATTATTTAACTAACACTATCATCAAGGTAATAATCATATCACTAACCTTTCTTAATTGTAAAACCTGCATGCTTTTACCATGAATAGTACCCTTAAGATCGTACGTACTAGATTAAAACTTTCCTTTTGTAGTACGATTACGTTTACGTGTTAGGATTTTACGTATTACGTACGTGTTAGAACACGATAAGTATTTATTACTCACGAACACGCAATAATTATTTAAACAATAATTAATCACGAACATGCAATCATGAAATCATGAACGTAATTAAATCACGAGCTAATATTAATTACGTATATATATTTATTACGAACACGAATAAATATATTAAGTTACGATCGATAACTAATTAAAACACGTAAATTACGAACACGAGAACGCACGAGAACACACTATAACATTTAGACTCAGGAAATGTATGGGTTACCCCATATGGGTCCCATACCATGAAATTAGGGAGGGAAGATGGGCTTAGCCCATCAATTTTTACAAAAACAAAGAATTATGAAAGATTTTGGTCATTTTTCACTTTACAGGAAAAAACCAAAAACCCTAAAAAGTTTTCTCCTTCTCCTCTTCTTCTTCTTTTGGCCGCCACACATAAACACACCAAGGAGGGTGTTTATTTGATTTTGATCTTGGTTTTGGTGCAAGTGTTCGTGTTTGTTCATCCTCGTTTAGATCCACGCATTCGGTATATTCTTTTTACCCTTTTTCTTTTGATTTGATCTAATAATTAATTAAGAACAAGATGTTTTAAAAACCTAATTAAAAACATAGATCTAACATGAAAATGGTTATTGGGTAAATCAAAAAGGGATGTTTTTAGGGGTGTTTGTTTGGCCGGCGCCTAAACCGAACCCCAAGGGGGTCTCGGTTTGGCTACTCGACCACCACCGAGACCATATGGTCCCGGTTGGGTTGTGTGGGGTCCCACGACAGCAGCAAGACAAGGGGAACCCCGAAGTGGTTCGGGGTATGGTGTCGATTTCATGTCCGGTTCATGGTTTCTAGTCAAGATCTGGTTCACGGTTTATGTTAAGATTATTTTTTTTATATATAACCATATGTTAAAATTAAATTAATAAGTATGACATGATTAATTTAATAACATGACTTAGGTTATAATTTAAGTATTAGATCATGAAATTATTAACCTAAGTATTTTATATTTTTAGACTTATAATTAATTAATTATTTAAAAACCATGGTTATAATTAATTAATTAACATGACTTAGGTTATATTATTAATAAATAATAATACATGTTTTAACCTAAGTATTTAACTTTATTTAATTAAAAACATGATATATTTTAATTAAATACTTTTAACCTATAATTTATTTAAATTACATGAAATAATTAATAAACTATACATTATATCATTATGACTTAGAAAATAATCAGAAAAACACTTAGGCTTATATACTTAGCTTATTTAACCAGCTTATATCTAATTATGGAAACTTTCTATTTTTAGAAACTTATTTAATTAAGGCAGCTAATCTATTTATGGAAATTTTCTATTTTTAGAAACTTATTTAATTCAGGCAGCTAATCTATTTATGGAAACTTTCTATTTTTAGAAACTTATTTAATTCAGGCAGCTAATCTATTTATGGAAACTTATTTAATTAAGGCAGTTGATCTATTTATGAAAACTTTCTATTTTTAAAAACTTATCTATTTTACGCAGTGATTATATTTTTGGAAACTTTCTATTTTTGGAAACTTTCTATTTTTGGAAACTTTCTATTTTTGGAAACTTTCTATTTTTGGTAACTTTCTATTTTTGGAAACTTTCTATTTTTGGAAACTTTCTATTTTAGGAAACCTGCTATTTTTGGAAAGTTACTTATTATTACACAGTAAGTATAATAATACATGAAATACCAGAAATACTTAATCAGAATAGACAGAATATAAGATAAACACAGTTTAAGGCTTTAAACAGTGAAACATGATATGAACATATAAAATAAGCTAAGACATGATATAAAACCAGTTACGTATTTAGTAGTCAGATACTTATTCACGTATGTATTCATGTAGTATTAGTGATACGGAAGTAGGATTCCTCTCAGTTCGTCTTCTTCGTTCACTGGACATAAGGTACGGATTTCCGTCCTTTCAGTATGGACATTCTTTCCTTATTAGGATTCCCCGTATGCAGCCAACTGTTTTCCCAGTATACGTTTTATATGTTTCTGAATTGCTTATGTTTAATTTAGAATACCTAAAGCCATATACATGCATGACCAGTTTCACCTAGTTATAGAGGTACCATAACCATAACACTAGAGGCACTAGTGTTATGACTTCACCATGGCGGAGTGATTGCTCGTGGCGTCCCTTCAGCTTTTGGCCATTTATATTATATTTATCATGTGGGGCGTATGGGTGCATCCTATACATGTTTTTAGTCAGGATTTCATGCTGAATGTCGTGTGTGCCTTGCATCCTTCACAAGGAGCTGATCCCTCCTACCCAAAACCAGTATATTAAATTAGAGGCAGCCCCTCTAATTTGCATGATGAGATCACCCCTCCAAGTATTTATGCACGGTGGATTTTCATGACCTATATTGGCTAATGGTAAAATTATGTTAAACAGTTTTCATAAGATAAACATAAGGCTTTTCAAACTATAAAACAAGTTTTATGAACATGTCCCAGGTTTTCCAGGACTTATACAAATCCGCTGCTATCAAGTGTTTACTATGTTTTAGTCATTTATGCTATGTCTATATCTGTGCACTGAGCGGTTTGCTCAGCCGTTACTTTCCTTTCCATGTCCCAAAACGACAGGTACCCTAGGAAAGACTCGAGCATTTGGAGGACGTGCATAGGATGGAAGCTGCTAGAGACTTCTTTTCCTTTTTGCCTTCATATACTTATGCTTGTTTAGTCTTTCATTCATTTCTTTTGCTTTATTATGTTTTGGGCTTATGTTTGGGAACCGATGTTTCATTCCGGTTATCCCTATGGTCATGTAATGTTTTTTACATTTATCCTTGTATGCTTTGATGACACGCCATAATTACGCGTGACATTCCACTATCAAAATGGGGTGTTACAATTATGGTATCAGAGCCAAGGCTTCAACCTGTAGGCTCTAAAACTTGACCTGTGACTAGTGGGTAGTCACCAGGAGCTTCCTAAGCCAACGTTTGTTATACCACGTATTGATGTTTTCAGCACATTGCTGTTTTAACCATGATGTTTTCAGCACCTTGAGGTTTTAACCTTGATGTTTTCATCGATATTGTTTTACTAATATGGATGGACAACCGTCATTCATATTTAGTTATGTGTCATTGTTTCATGCATAATGTTCCTCGTGAACTGTGGCTATGTGGACTGAACCCCAGTAGTTCATAATTAGTCACATAAAAAAATTTTGACAGATGAGTTTCATTTATCTATGTTTCATGTATCATTGTTGAAGGGATTATGACTAAGTAATGGTTGGTACAGGACTGGCCCTATTTAGTCGCATGTGCTTTTATCGAAACTTTTAACTTTAGGACCGACCCATAGGCGTCCCCTCGCCATGTCTTTTGTTTTGGGACCGACCCATAGGCGTCCCCTCGCACATATAAAGGTTTTTATAAACTACATTACGCATTCATGCAGTGTTTTTCATGCATAAAATTTTTCTCATGATTTATTGGCATAAATTTTTTTTATGTCCCCTCATAAGTTACTATGTTTTTATGTCAAGTATGTTTTCATACTGTCATGGTTAAACTCAGTTTCATGCTGATTATGTTATACACTCCTCCATGTTAAATCGTTTCGTGTTTCTTCATGATAATTCCATCTTCATGTGGATTACGTCTTACGCCTCATTTGTGATTATGCCTTCATGCATGACATAGTTGGATTCATTGAATTCTGCTTTCATGATAGTCATGGTTGGTTTTCATTGATCATACTGTCAGGCAAATCATCGTTGAATTTGGTGTAACCACACTTTAACGCTTCTCGATACAACCAGAATGATGTCTATGCTAATACTGCCAGGTTATCATGATGGTTTTTCCTAACCGTCTAACCGATACACCTTCCTTAAATCATGACAAATGATCGACCCCATACCGATCATTTCATGTGCATTCTGTGTGTACTCCATGTACCGTATTCCATGTGTATTTCACATACCTTAATCCATGTGTATTTCACTTGCAATACTTCACGAGTATTCTCTAGTTGATTCTAAATCATCTCGGGCGTATGTTCAATTGCGGATATTCTACAAGGTTGCTGATACTGCTCATAACTTGGAGATGTTACTAAAGGTTGATGTTGCTGACGTTCGGAGACGCTACGAGATGCGGATGTTGTTCACAACCTGGAGATCCTACAAGACGAAGACAAAGGCGTCAGAGCAAATCAATTGGACGAGAAGATGCTTCACCATCAGACGATTTCCATCAATCATTGTCCCTAATTCTTAGTTACATTTCACACGTCATTCGGCTGTCATTTCAGCCATATGAGTGCAAACCGGTACCAGTCGGCCACTCAGCTGAATAGTTACATGAATCACTGTCATGAGAATGACCGTCATGGAACTGACAGACAGGACAATAGTAACCACTACTATGACAGAAACTATCCTAGAAATCGCAACCGAGGCTCCGGCCACGGACGTGATCAGACATACAAAGGATCAGTAGTCCAACCGATCCGCCAAGTCTGGCATAATAACCTAATATTGTAGTTCTATTGTTTTACGTCTCGAGACACATGTCAAGACATCGATCAAGACACATGTCTCACGTATACTTTCTGAAGACACATGTCAAGACATCAGTCAAGACACATGTCTGACGTATACTTTATGAAGACACATGTCAAGACACCAGTCAAGACATATGTCATGCTTATAGTTCCAAGACACGAGTCAAGACAAATGACTCACGTCCAACTATGGAACATTTCTAAGAAATTCAGGGTACCCTCCAAGGGTATATCCATTTTGTTGTGCCATGTATTAATCAGGCCACAAGAATTTCAATACCATTATCGGCGCATCAGTGAGAATTGTCGCGTTGCTGATGTCACTTTTATTTCTTTCACCATATTTCATATGATTCATGACCATGAAGGACGCCTTTCGTATTCCCATGTATACGAAGGTTTTCCTTCAGCTTAATGATGAGATCTAAGCTGCTAACGCATTTCCTCGGACAGACACGAGATGAATTTTATTCTAATTATGTACTATGAACAGCACACCATGCTACGATTCATAATTACGTACATTAATGTTCAGGCTCCTGAATACATTAAGCTTGATTTTCCATCGGGAAAATCTGTACAAATTATCTATGCTTACAAGCATGTGCGTTGTTAGCCATGGTCGCAAAAAATTTCTAGCTGTCAGTAAGACACGACCACTTAAGTCTTTTACGCATAGCCAATTGATTTATTCCAAAATCTTCCTATACATTCCAGAAGAACCTACAAGGAGAAGGATGGTACCATGAGATTATGTGTCGACTACCGTCGATTTAAACAAATCACCATTCATGACCGTTATTCTCCTCCATGTATTGACAACATGTCCAATTGACCTTATAGTGTTAATCATTTTTCTAAGATCGGACTCATGATCATGCTGCCAATAGTGACGAGTGAAAAAGCAGGACATGTCCATGACTGCTATTCGTGCACGACTCGGTCATGCTAGATTTATAATTTTGAATTAGTCTCATCAATGCTCCAGCGGCATTATAAGAATGAGTTTCAATGAACTCATAGCAAATTCATCAATGTTTTCATTGAGGATAACCTAATTTCCTCTAAGCCTAGAGAAGAACAG
This sequence comes from Glebionis coronaria, assembly GCA_025667525.1. Classification (NCBI taxonomy): domain Eukaryota; kingdom Viridiplantae; phylum Streptophyta; class Magnoliopsida; order Asterales; family Asteraceae; genus Glebionis; species Glebionis coronaria. The sequence continues at coordinate 736,805 of JANFOE010000311.1, forward strand.
GAAGACCATATTTGCACTATGTTGCAGATTCTATGACAAGAGAAATTTTACCCTGGAAAATTTTCCAATATCAATTCTGGTTGATTACAGTGACACACTGAATCACATGGCTTCCTACGGTTAATCTTACCATGACTCAGCTTATGCGTAAAGGAGAGAACCCTATACTACATTAGGTGTTCTAGAAAATCATACGCTAGGAGAAGTCTAGATTCAGAGACTCGGAGTTTCACAAACTCCTATGTATCAAGTTCTACGAAGCAAGATACAGTTACGTTCATATCTAAGTACCTGACATGCCAACAGGTTAAGATAGGACACCAACAAACTGGGATGTTTTCAGCATCTGAAATTGTGAATTGAAATGGGACAAGATCTCCACGGATTTTGGTTACCAGTTTAACGCAAACTCAGAAGAAGCATGATGCTATCTGTTTATTACAAATAGTTTGATCAAGTCTGCAAAATCCTTACATCCGTAAGGATTTCAGAACCAACAGACTGATCGGACATGTTCCAGCCAAGGCTCATCCGATCACTTGGCAATTTCTCAGTTATCGGGTCAGACAAATATTCGTAATTGTGCCCCTTATTTACTTCACGTCCTTGTCCTAATTTTACGACTTGCTTTCACGCTCGCGTTCATGACACTATTAACGTTCATGATGGCATCTCGGCTTACGATTTTATGTTGTTTTTCTCATTCTGGGAAGTTTTGCAAGAACTTGAGAGACCAGACCCAAGTTTAGTATAACTCCCTATCCTCAGATAGACGTTTCTCGTCATATTCTATGTCTCACCTTGTAGCGTTTGGCATTACCGCCATTATATTCTATGTTCACGATATGTTTCACATGTCATGTACATTCCACGTTCCTCATATCATGATCAAGATATGTTACACGTATCATGGATCACGATATGTTTACTCATATTACACTCATCATATTTCCACGTATCACGTTCAAAATTTTCACGTATTACGTTCAAAATTTTCACGTACTACATTTCTTTATGTCTCGCACATCGTTTCTAGTTATCAGTTAAGTCAGATTGTCTTGCATCGTAACGTTTCAGTTACCCTAGCACGTTAACTCTTATTTTCCTCGATTGAATTTAGGGGATCTACCTTCCGTTGATAACCAAGAATTTCTTTGTATTCCAAGTCAAGGTCATGAGGACCAAGATTTATCATTAGTGTCAAGATCTTCTGAAGGAACCGTTCCAAGAGGGAGGCCACTTGGAAACGTACAAGTTCATCCGGACTTTTATCCGTTTTCTCTCATCAATTAGATATGTCCTTTCAGTCACGTCACGTTCCATGTCCTTTCAAGACATGTCACGTTCCACGTTCCTTCTACCATGTCACCTGTACGTTCATTAATCTTACATACCCTCTCAGTTTGATTCAGGTATGTTTCTCTTTCAGTTACGTTATCTATAATTCGGGGACGAATTATTCTTTTTAGGGGGGAAGAGTTGTAAAACCCGCATGCTTTTACCGTGAATAGTACCCTTAAGATCGTACGTACTAGATTAAAACTTTCCTTTTGTAGTATGATTACGTTTACGTGTTAGGATTTTATGTATTACGTACGTGTTAGAATACGATAAGTATTTATTACTCACGAACACGCAATAATTATTTAAACAATAATTAATCACGAACATGCGATCATGAAATCATGAACGTAATTAAATCACGAGCTAATATTAATTACGTATATGTTTTATTACGAACACAAATAAATATATTAAGTCACGATCGATAACTAATTAAAACACGTAAATTACGAACACGAGAACACACTATAATATTTAGACTCAGGAAATGTATGGGTTACCCCATGTGGGCCCCATACCATGAAATTAGGGAGGGAAGATGGGCTTAGACCATCAATTTTTACAAAAACAAAGAATTAGGAAAGATTTTGGTCATTTTTCACTTTACAGGAAAACAAACCCTAAAAAGTTTTCTCCTTCACCTCTTCTTCTTCTTTTGGCCGCCACACATAAACACACCAAGGAGGGTGTTTATTTGATTTTGATCTTGGTTTTGGTGCAAGTGTTCGTGTTTGTTCATCCTCATTTAGATCCACGCATTCGGTATTGTTAATGCAAGTGATGCCTAAAAACATTATTAGTCTTAACTAATCTTTCTTAGTTTTGATCACAACAAACCACACAACACATTTAGTGTAAAACACAAAATGAATTATTTAACTAACACTATCATCAAGGTAATAATCATATCACTAACCTTTCTTAATCATACTTAGTGATCATCAAAATGATTATTCTTAAAACTCACTTTTGTTAATATGACAAAAGACTTTTTAATAAACTTTCTTTTTTAGAAAATGTTTTATTAAAATGGAAAATGAAAATTTGAAAATAGCATATTCCAAATGCTGTTAGAATATCCTTTGAAGGTTTCAAATACCTCAGATATTCCCACCCCACTAAAAGACAAAAAACGGAGCGTAGTCTAGTGGCGGTACCTTAAGTACCTACGCGGTACCTTAGCGATATGGAACCGCGGGGTGAGATAAGGTACCGCGCACAGCTAGCCGTTATAGATCCGTTATACTTTGTCTACTTTAAATAGTGGGTCAAATCTCATTTTCCAGCAAGCCTCTTGGACGTTTTTCTCAGCCCCCTTTCTATTTTCTATAGCATAATCATTAGTAAATGATTACTCAAATTTTTAAGGATGTTTACATATGATTATCCTCTTGATCCCCTCCTTTACATTGTCCAATGAGAAGATCACTCACTCACTAGTGTTGTGATAAAGATGAATCTATGAGCTAGTCATATTGTGACAATCCGTCAATTTACGATTGATATTTTATTCTCAATATTTATTTGAAAATATCATTTTATGAACTCACTTATTTTTGGGAAGAAATTTGGATTTACGTCTTGAAGTAGCGTCGACTACGTCTAAACCGGAGGATTCAACGTTACGTGCTTACGTTTACATACACCGTCTTTGGTGGCAGTCCGACATTTCAGAAAATAAATTTGTCCATGAATATTATTTTGGAGTTTTAAATTTGTGTTGGTTCATAAACTAACAAATTTACGAGAAGAGATTAGGACTTACAATTTTATTTTAACGTCCTTTACGACTAAACCGGAAACCTTAGGATTACGTATTTACGTTTTCGAACTCCGTTTTTGATGAAACAATTTTTATTAGATTCGTTTTGTGCCGTTGATTCATAATTTATAAAAACGTTTTTCGTAAAACGACCCGAGGGCACGCAAATCGAGGAAACTAGAATCGAGGAGTACCCGTAAATAATGGGGATGAGACAAGTGGGACACTTGTCCCACCCCCACTCCAAAACCGGCCTAAATAAGCTAACAACTCCTTTAGGTGTCAAAAATTACTTAACAAGTTTACACTTGTCTCATTTAGCTTCAAAGTTAAGCTTTCTTCCATCAAAACCACTAGCTACTCACATTTCTCACTTACACACATGCAAAACCACTCTCAAAACTCTCTCACTCTCCCTTGGATGTCGTCCCATATTCACCTTCAAAACCCTCATTTGATCAAAATCAACCACAAAATCTCATGTTATTCATATACATGTTGATGCCCTTTTGAAGCCCTATTGATTGGTGCAAGTTATAACATCCAAGGAGGAGTATTCATGGTGTCTTGGGGCTGATTTTCCACAAGGTATACATGAAGAATAGTGGTCTTAAAGATGGCCTTGGCTATGCACAAGTTTCTCCATCAAAATCTATGTTTTGATCAACCTACATCATCATGGTGGTATAAATATTGTCCTCCTCATCTTCTTGTTATTTTGATTATGTAAACATGTATTTTATTTCCTATTGTATATGTATATGATGATTATATGATGATAAAAATGTTGTGTGGGGATTTGTTGTTGATAAACATGATTAAAAAGGTGAAAAACTATAAGAAACAAGGTTAAAATCTTGTTTAAATTTGTTGGCTGTATAAAACAGTAAAGAAACATGTTATGAACTGATAAAATAATGAAGTAGAATGTATTTACAGTAAGCTATGGGTCTTGTACACATGTGAGAGTTGGCCATGCAATGAAATCATTGTAATGAGTGAGATATGATCAAAACAAGTTTAAGGTACAAATCTGAGTTCACTGTTTTGGACGATTTTTAGAAAATACTTAGCAGATGATTCAACAGTAGCTATAGAAGAGTTAAATGTAGCACATATCATGTAGTTTATGTGATAAAAATTTGAGTTTCTATCTCCATATAGAACTCAAGATATGGCAGTTTTGGTGAAAGTGAAGATAAAAATCAGATTTTTGAAAAATAAAGTATAATACTATTATATAAGCACTCAATATTATATTGTATAAAACGTAAAGTTAAAACCCACTAACTCATGAATTTTATTTATATAAATATGTTAAAGGTTAAATAAGTGGACATTTTATAAAAATGGTAACTTGTTATGTCTTATAAGATATAAAATTATAAACATGATTTTTACGACTTTTTCGGCTATTGCCGTAAAATTAACGTTTTTGTTAAATAAAACTTAGATGGTTGGACCCGTCTAATGAAAACTTTATAAAACTTATATACTGATATATAGACATGTATAACAAGTAAAAACCGATAAAACCCGAACTATAGGGCATACGGACATTAACGAGCTAAGTAAACATATTGGACTAATACTTGGGCTAATAATTGGACTAAATAAGATAAACACTCATAAAAAGAACTTATTGGGCTTAACCCATTTGGGCCCAACTTGAAAGTTTAAATACTGATAATATAAGTATGAAATGGATTAATACAAGTTAATAAACTTATAATAGGCTTATTGGACCTAAAACACATAAAAAGGTAAAACTAGTAAACTAGTATAAAAGTTATCGACATATAGCTCTAAAATGAGTAAACGAGAATATGTAAACCCACTTGATCATCATATATATATAATCATCATATGTATACATAATTGTTATTTCTATAAAGTCATTGGACAAACGTCTAAGACCGATTATTATTTGTCTAGGTTTCCGTGATTGAAGCACGTACCGTACGTCCGAGTTGCCGATAACCCGCTTTCCCACATCAACGTGAGTTCATAGCCTCGCACTCTTTTAAATATTTTATAAATGTTTTATAAACCCGCGAGGGAGATAACATGTTAGTTTTTATAAAATTAGGACACCATTTGTCCCGATTGTTTGTTTATTGATTTTGGACCCGAATGATTGAATGACCCGATTGTATGATCTGATAAATGATTAATGGACCCGATAGATGAAAATAAATGGATTATTAAAGTTAGGTTATGTCACTAAAAGTCCCATTAGCATGAATTGTGAACTACTGGGATTTGGTAGACGCTTATGCATTTAATAGTACTATTTGGGGACGATCACCCCAGTTCGCGCCTTGACGGTTGATCCCCGTCGTGCCACATTGATTGGTAAGCGAATTTATGTATGAGAAGATTTCCATAGCGTGACCTTTGTGACGACACGCTACTTTAGATGGGCAAAATTGGTATCGGGTTAGCTACCCGTTTTGGTTTAGTAAGGTAACAATGTCATGCGGCTTATAATAATCCAAAACTAAGGAAATACTACTAGACGCTCCGAATTACGATGTATTGCCAGACTAGCAATACTGGGTCATACTATTGATATTATGTTTGTGTTTTGGTTTTCATAACCATATTCATATAACGGTTTTTTTTTTGTTTTCATACAACGTCATATGACGTATTGTATGATGTTTTTACGACATTAGCTCGTATAATAATTTTTAAGGCAAATGCCTATATTATGATTTTCGATAAGGATTTGTATAAAATGACTTTGGCTATTTCATGGCCTATTACAAAGATTTGTATAAAATGATTTTGGCTATTTTACGGCCTATTACAATGATTTGTACGAATTGATTTTTGGTACTAATTTTATACCAAAGTTATATTGATGGAATTTATTAAACTCTATGAATTCACTCGGCGTTATCGCTGACCTTTTCTTTTAACATGTTTTATCTCAGGTACTTGAAGGTAATTCTCGGGAAGACGACAAGAATTCATGGCCCGCACTTAAACAATATTTTTCCATTCAAATACTTTGTATGAAATATAATGACTTGGGACCGATGTAACTTTGATATTTATGAATGGAAATGATTTATTATTAAACGACGCGATTTTTATGCGTTGTCTATGATGTGAGTAATGTGCTATCCCGTAACACCAACTAGTCTTCCGCTGTATTGAGTTGTATAAATTTGGGGGTGTTACACATATACATCATGATACCCTTTTTGTTTTAGGTCAATCCAATGTATTTATGAATACTTGGACTAGTTGTGTTCATCCAAGTTATTTGTGGATACTTGGATTTGTTGTATACATACATTGTATATGTGTTTGCTTGGATTTGTGTTGTGTAAATCCAAGCTACATGTATGTACTTGGATAAGTCTAGTTGAGTTGTAATAGATTTGATTAGGAGTTCTCACTAAACTATAAAGTGATATGGTTGTGTCTTGTGAGTTCTCACTAAACTTAAAAGTGATTAGTAGTTGTGTTGTGTGAAGTTCTCACTTAGCTTCAAAGTGAAGAGTCGTGAAGATTAGTTCTAGCTTTCGATTAGAACTCGACATCTAGCCTTGTGTCGTAAAATGGCGAAGTAGGTAACGTCATGAAGATTGGTTCTACCTTAAGATTAGAACTCGACATCTAGCCTTGTGTCGTTAAATTGTGAAGTAGGCAACGTTGTGTAGATTGGTCCTAGCTAAAGATTAGGTCTCGACATTTAGCTTAGTGTCGGAAAATAATGTAAGCAACGATGTAAGGTTTTCTCCGCCGAGAAGGGAGCTTGTGGATATAGTGGAAATCTCGAGTAGGTGTACTCAAGGAGTGGAGTAGAAACGAGGATAGAGCCTCGTTGTCGAACCACTATCAATCTTGGTGTCTTCCCACTAGGTTGTATCCTTCCTTACTCTTTACTTATTTCATTATCATTACACTTACCTATTATCTTTGCTAGTGCATTTGAATTGAACCTAATCATTATGCAACTTAGCCTCAAGTAAAAGATAGTTTTGATACAAACCAAATTGAAAGTAATTTTAATTTGGTCACCAATCGAAGAGAAACTATTCAACCCCCCTTCTAGTTTCTACAATTGGTATCAGAGCGATGGTCACTCAAGATCTTTGAAGTATATTGTACTTTGAAACTTGGATCGATCCATTGTCTCCTCAAATTAGAAGGTCAAGTTATACTAAAGTTTCTCTTTGGTCAAAACTATGTTTTCTTTGAAAATAGGTCTTTTAATTGATAATATTGCATCCCACTTAAGATTAGTAGCCTTTATGCATTTTAGATATACTCTTGAAATGTATCTACTAGTTTGCATCTTGCTTTGTGTAGGTACTCATGAAGATCAATCACTTAATTGGTTATGGATTGAGTTACTTGCACTTGTAGAAGACTCATCTTCATTGATCTTTAACATCTTTGAATGATGATACCAAGATGATTGGGAATGATACTAGTCCTTGAAGACTTAGTACTCATCATAGTCATTTTTGGGCATAGCATTGATTCCTTGGTGGATTGCTCTTTGTGGCCAAGGTACGCTTTCGTTCTTCCACACGCCCTTTGATCATTCTTTTGATCATTACTTGACTATGTGCTTGTTCTTGGCATCCTTGCCTTGACATTAGTTTGTGGTTTGTGTTTCTTTTCTTTTATCCTCTCAAACCGTCATTGCTTGGATACTTGACTCACTATGGTGATGTAGAGTGAGTTAGTAGTAGCTTAAAGTATCAAGCATGATTTCCATGGTTTGCACCCATACGGTTAGTAGGCCCTTTGTGGGAGAGAAAGTGAATTAATACCTTGATCATATTCTGTTTTAGACTAAGACTATTATTGAAAGTGATCTTAGTCTATACTTGACTAATTGCTTTGTGTTTATTCATTACCAAAGCCGTTAAACGTTTCGCCGGAAAGGCACGTCTTAAACCACTATATATGACACAAGCTCTTCGTTACCACTATTTGAAGATTGTCATTAATCCCTTGAGCATTGGTCCTAGTCTTGATTCACTTCCCTTGACTTCTCTCCACTTTGTCGTTTTGCTACGAGTAGTCGTTTGTCCATTTCGGTTCTTTTCGATCTTGATTCAACTCGTGATCCTTCTTTAAAACATATTGCCTAGTGCTTTGATGATCCAATGTTATTCTAAAAGGTTCATGATATATTTTTAAGTATCTTAGAAAAACTTGGTTTTTAAATTTGGCGTTTTTCATTGATAAAAACCTGCCTCTGTAGGCGGTTCTTTATCTAGGCGACTCAAACCCGCGGTTCCTTATCGATAAGGTACCGCGGGCAGTAAAGTGTGTCAGAGCGCCAGTTTGAGTATTTTATTCTTTTTTAAACCACTATCTCTCTCTCTCCTAAAAACACACAGCCGACGGTTTACCCTTTTTCCACCATTGTTGAAGCTTCCAAAACCTTCAATCACTCAAATTAATTGATTCCAAGTTGTGGGTTTCACTCATCCTTCATCTAACATCAATTAATTGTAAGTATTTTCTTTCAATTTCATCTATTTTGTTCTAGGGTTCATCCTTTCATAATTGGGGATTTTTAAAATTGAAATTGAATTAAAACCTTAATAGGAATGTGGGTTGACATGGTTATTTTAATATGATTCATTAGGTTCATATTCATTAAGATTTCCTAAAACCCACTTGTAGAACAAATCCGAATTTTGTCTAAATGATTTTGGTTAAAAGATGGATTTGAGATGAACCCATGAACAAATAGGTAATGACATTGTTAATGCTTACCTAAAAACCTTGTTTTGAAAAACCAATGTTCTAGTCCATTGTTGATCCAACATAGTTCATATGTTCTTGGTAAATAATGGAATAGCTACATTGTGAGCATGAGAATGATATGGATTCAATCCTTTGTTTGTCAAGAAATTGATATAACACATTCTCATATTTTCGATTTTTGATTTTAATTTTTCATATGAGTGACTGGAAAATATTCTCTTGTTTAGGTACGTATCATGTCCTCGAGATTTCAAAAAGATCATGACAAACACGAGCATACATGCCCTCTTCACCTTACCCTCATCTAACTCACTCTCTCAAAAACTCGTCTAAGTCTCTTGAACATCATTGTTTCAATGAAGGACGCATCGTTCGTTCCAATTACGCAAATGAGTTTATTCGCTTCATGTCTAAGTATATTGGGTTTGATTGTCTTCTTGATATCGATGAGCCAATATTTCCTTCGTTTCTTATTGAGTTCTTTAGCTCATTCACATTGATAGGCATCAATAATGGTTTATCTATACGATTTTCCATTATGGGGAAAATCATTATTTACACTCTTGAAGAATTCGGTGATATTCTTAGAGTGTCATCTAATGGTCAATGTCGATTCACCGATGCTTGGAGTATTGACTCTTTAGAATCGGCTCCTATTGATGCTCATTATGTGACTATGCTTCCATCATCTTCGGACATCATTCATGTCATTTCTAAACCTCGTGAACATCCTATTCTTGGTGAATTTCAAGGAGTTGTTCGAACTCTCTCTCCTTGGGAATTACTTACTAGCGATCTTAATGATTTCATGATTCCTTGGGCCGAAATCATTAGGGAAAATGCAATGTGTCTAGATGGGAATCGGGACTTAGTACCCGCTTGTCTTGCACATATGTTGTATTGTGTTGCCACTACAACTCCTTACAATCTCGCATTTTTCATAGCTAGAAGAATTAGATTTGTTCTTCTTGAGTCTAAGTCAAGTCTTCCCTTCGGAATGCTTCTTTCTCTTCTTCTTAGAAGAGTTCTTTTTTACTTTCCGTCTTTTCTTTCCTCTCCTTATCACTCCGTTGATCGTGTCATGTCTCCCATTCAAGGGAACATTTCACCCGAGATCAATGTGAACTCGTGTCAAGTCGAAAATACTTCTCAAGAAGAGTCTTCTAGCAACCCTCCCTCCAACTTCATTGACTTCATGTCTTCTTCAATCTCCATTTTGTCCTCCCATGAAGTTGATTCCGATTATCAATTTTATCTTAATCATCTTCTTCGAGAACGTCTTAGAGGTGAATCAAGGAAATAGAAGCAATGCTCATAGTTATATGCAACATTTATCTAGGATGGTTTCCTTGTTCTCTTTCTTTCATTTGGTTGTGTAATATTCTAACACTACTTTTTTGGATTACTATTTATTTTGATCCTAAATATTGTTTATGCCATGATGTCTGTGATTCACATAGCTTTGTGCATGCCTTATGATAGTTAGCTTCTTAGATTTTGATCAGTAGTTAACTTTGGCTTGTGAATCCTTTGGTAAAAATCTGGTTTAACCAAAATTTGGGATGGGAAATTTTTGAAAGACCTCTGGTCGCGGTTCCATATCGACCCGCGGATCCTTATCGATAAGGAACCGCCGGTACTAGATAAGGAACCGCCGCCACTGTGTCCGACAGAATCTTTTGCTTTACACTGTTTTCTTAAATCTGTGTAAAATTTGCCTGATTTTTTACAAAAACCTGCATATTTCCTAAACTAGGTTACCTAAATTTATTATTCACCTAAAATGATTTTAACCCATTACTAGTTTGGATCATCCCCTCACTCATTTAAACCCACCTTGTTAGTCATGTTCTTCACAAATCAAAACATCCTTCCCTAACCCTTAAACCACCCTTGTCAACCATGGTTTCTACAAAAACCTCAAACACCCCAAGGAAAACACTTAAGATTAGGATTAAGGTACCCAATCCTAACTCCTCACCCTTTCACACACCCAAAAATGAGATGCTTCCAATCCTTATTTCCTCATCACCTTCACCACCCCTTGCACCATGCAAGACAACATCCACCCATGGTACTAACCACTCCATTGGTTCTACCTCCTCTTCATTCAACTCAATAATGAATGAGCTCTCTTCACCCTTCACTCCAAGTGCACCCTTGGATGTGACCACACAACCCCAACCAATCCAAAGCATTTCTTTTGTGAATGACTTTGATGACACCTTGGTAAGTTCACCATTTACCCCTCCTAACTCACCCATTTCACCAACCTTATAGAACATACCTTCACACTCACCCATTTCTCCTTTGGGGAACATGCCTCCACTCTCACCCACATCACCCTTGGAGAACATGCCTCCTCCACCTCCACCAAACTCAAACATTTCAATTTTGGGTGTCTCACTTTCCCTCCTTTTGGGTGATCCTTACTATGGGTTTCAAGAGACTCATGGTCCTAATTGTCCATGTTGCCTATACAACCACTACATCATCCATAACCTTAGGATGGAGATGTTTGGACTACATAGGAGGTTGCAAGAGTTATTGCTTATCTTGTTCTCCATGCCTCCTCCTAGGAGATGAATAATGAGTTTTCTTAATAAGTGTTTTCATCAAAAACAAGCCAAAGAAAACTACTCATCTAGATTTAATGTTAAGCTAGCTTTGTATTAGTTAGTTTTTTCATTTGTCATTGTATTTGCTTCCTTCATGAGTGTTTCATGAAGTTGTTGTATGGATTTAGCTTTATGTGTTCCTATTCTTATGTGCACATTAATCAACTTTAATTTGAAATTAAAATTGAACCTAAATCTATCACAACCTCTAAAAACTTGACTAAAATTGGTTCAAAATGATATCTAAATTATTTTGTCACCCTTTGTCAAGACATTCTTTGTGAATGTGTTGCTTTTATGCAACCCTAGCATAATTTAGTGCTAATAGAGGTAAAATTCCAAGAATTGCAATTTTTTGAAAAGTCTTAGTTTTTCTCAAAAACCTGGAAAAACTTGGTTTCAAGTCTACTGCACGCGGATCCTTAAAGTCCCGCGGTTCCTTAAGTGGTAAGGAACCGCCGGTCCCCATAAGGTACCGCGGATAGTAACTATCTTTTGACACGTTTTTGGTCAAAATTCTTTAAACCCTATACCCTGTCAAGATTCCTTGTTTGCTCAATTTGGCTAAACATTCCTTGACACTTCACATTTTGTATTAAAATTCTTACCTTGATTACATTTTACTTATACCCCAACCTTGAGATTTCATTCTCACACATTCCCAACCTTGAGAATTCATTCTCACACAACCTTGAGATTTCATTCCCACACCTTCCCAACCTTGAGATTTCATTCTCACAACCTCACAATGCCTAACTCCTTCATTCCTAACCTTGACATTTCTTTGTCACAACCCCACTTACCCAAAGCTTCCTCATCCAAGCTATCAAAGAAACCGAAAATCTCGGTTTGACCTATTTGGGTTAAGAAGAATGAACCATCTTCCTCCAAACCACCCAAAAACCCTACCTTCTCTCTATTCAAGTATTTGAATGAGACTTATACCATTAACCCCATCACCGGAGAAAAAGAAAATGTTCCCCCACCTCCTCAATCCTTCAACACCCCTCAACACAATGACCTTTCAATCTTCCCAAACCTCACAAGGCATTGTGAAAACATTTCCTACCCCATTACCCCACCACCACCAAACCCTAGGTTTGATGCCCTACCCCCATCAAACGATTTTGTGTTGCATCATGGATCCTCGTGTGCTTGTTGTCGATTTCAACAAATTGAACTTGCTCATGTATATCAGAAGTTAAATTTCCTTGAATTCCTCCTCACTCGGCCTCCTATCCAAGTTTTCGTTCCCGTGGACAAAACTTCGAATGATGCATCGTCGTCCTATTTTTCTAACTAAAGGACTAACTAATCTTAGAGTCTTTATTACTTTAGTTGTTTTAGAGTCTTTTATTTTTTTTAAGCAATCTTGGAAAATTATCACTATTAGAATAAGCTTATGCTTAGTGGTTTATTTTCCATATTTTTTGCTTTAGATACTCATATTGTGTGTATGACTATCTACCTTGTTATGTCTTTTCTTTTATGTAACCTTTGTGTTGTTTGTGTGTTATTTCCTTAGTTCTCTTTTGAGTTGATCGTGGTTAACTTTTACAATTGCTTATGGGTGATTCCATCAATTCTAAACTTTAACCCATTGACAAGTTTATCATCTTCATTGGATTGAAGCTTGATGTTGTCAATTAACTCTTTGTACATACTTAGCAAAATACTTGCTTCTAATTTGAGATTTCTTCTCTCTCTCCCTCTCAAGTTACTTAGTAGGTAGTGATCATATATACATTGGTGTTTCTTTTCTTTCTACTAACTTTTGTGTAGCATGTCACCTTAGCTCACATACTTGGTGCCCCAAGCAAGGGGAGCAACCACCATGGGGGAGCTACTAGCAAAGTCCGATTTTCTTCAAAAGACTTGTGCTAACCTTTTTGCTACGACAAAGGGGGAGAAATGATAGTGATAAACTCGTTAATAATTCGATATTTTGTGCTTCTACGTAAATGAGTTTATCGTTTGTCGTAATGAAAAAGGGGGAGATTGTTAATACAAGTGATGCCTAAAAACATTATTAGTTTTAACTAATCTTTCTTAGTTTTGATCACAACAAACTATACAACACATTTAGTGTAAAACACAAAACGAATTATTTAACTAACACTATCATCAAGGTAATAATCATATCACTAACCTTTCTTAATCATACTTAGTGATCATCAAAATGATTATCCTTAAAACTCACTTTTGTTAATATGACAAAAGACATTTTAATAAACTTTCTTTTTTAGAAAATGTTTTATTAAAATAGAAAATGAAAATTTGAAAATAGCATATTTCCTATGTTATTAGAATATCCTTTGAAGGCTTCAAATACCTCAGATATTCCTACCCCACTAAAAGATAAAAAACGGAGCGTACTCTAGGGGCGGAACCTTAAGTGGCTAGGCGGTTCCTTAGCCATATGGAACCGCCGGGCTAGATAAGGTACCGCGCCCTGATAGCCGTTATATATCCGTTATACTTTGTCTCCTTTAAATAGTGGGTCAAATCTCATTTTCCAGCAAGCCTCTTGGACGTTTTTCTTAGCCCCATTTCTCTTTTCTATAGCATAATCATTAGTAAATGATCACTTAAAGTGTTAAGGATGTTCACATATGATTATCCTCTTGATCCCCTCCTTTACCTTGTCCAATGAGAAGATCACTCACTCACTAGTGTTGTGATAAAGATGAATCTATGAGCTAGTCATATTCATCATGATACCCTTTTTGTTTTAGGTCAATCCATTGTATTTATGAATACTTGGACTAGTTGTGTTCATCCAAGTTATTTGTAAATACTTGGATTTGTTGTGTACATCCATTGCATATGTGTTTGCTTGGATTTGTGTTGTGTAAATCCAAGCTACATGTGTGTACTTGGATAAGTCTAGTTGAGTTGTAATAGATTTGATTAGTAGTTCTCACTAAACTATAAAGTGATGTGGTTGTGTCTTGTGAGTTCTCACTAAACTTGAAAGTGATTAGTAGTTGTGTTGTGTGAAGTTCTCACTTAGCTTCAAAGTGAAGAGTCGTGAAGATTGGTTCTAGCTTTGGATTAGAACTTGACATCTAGCCTTGTGTCGTAAAATAGTGAAGTAGGCAACGTCGTAAAGATTGGTTCTACCTTAAGATTAGAACTCGACATCTAGCCTTGTGTCGTTAAATTGTGAAGTAGGCAACCTTGTGTAGATTGGTCCTAGCTAAAGATTAGGTCTCGACATTTAGCTTAGTGTCGGAAAATAATGTAAGCGACGATGTAAGGTTTTCTCCGCCAAGAAGGGAGCTTGTGGATATAGTGGAAATCTCGAGTAGGTGTACTCGAGGAGTGGAGTAGAAACGAGGATAGAGCCTCGTTGTCGAACCACTATAAATCTTGGTGTCTCCCCACTAGGTTGTCTCCTTCCTTACTCTTTACTTATTTCATTATCATTACACTTACCTATTATCTTTGCTAGTGCATTTGAATTGAACATAATCATTATGCAACTTAGCTTCAAACAAAAGATAGTTTTGATACAAACCAAATTGAAAGTAATTTTAATTTGGTTGCCAATCGAAGAGAAACTATTCAACCCCCCCCCCCCCCCCCCCTTCTAGTTTCTACAACTTATTAATTCCTTAACTACGCATACGAGCAAGTATACTTGTTCAATTGTAGCAAAGTCAGGTAATTCAAGATCGTCCCATGGGATTTGCGTATACTCAAAACATGTAGATGGTGTAGGTAATAGGATTGTCACTACCGATATTACCGCTAGAACTAATATTGTAAAGGAAATCATAAATAAAAGTAATACTTGTGTGAATTCCATTTCATTCGTAAGAGAGGTAATTTGTGTGTGTTTAGCAACTATGAATCGCAAATCTAAAGTATAAGGACTCCATTCCATGGTATTTTTTATAGAATCCATGTTAACAAATTGATTTAGACAAACTCTTTCGACCTATGATTATCTATTCCAATTCATTATAATTCCCATTTGCTAGAAAATACAAAGAGATTAGTTTGGTTTGAATGGGTCCTTTTGACCTATACCCAAGATAAATCTATTGACAAATTCCTTTAACCAACTCGTCAAGGTGAGTGTCAATCACCAAGAAACCAAATTGACTCATGCACAAATCTTTTGGAACATAGTTTACTGGAAATCCTTCCGACCTTTAAATCCAATAAAAAGTTATATTTCATTTGATTATCAAAACATGTTTCAAGAAATTATCAACCATAAAAACCCAATTATATTCCCTTGATCATAAAACCAAACTCTCCTTTAGAATCCATGTTCATCACACAAGCTTATCACACTACTCGGAATTCATATTCAAACACATTTCACCACAATTCATAATCATATCAAACATTCAACAATACTTAAATTAATAGGAAAATCAATTCAAGTACAAGAGTTTTACCAAATGGTTCTTCCAACACAAAAGAAATAACAAAGTAGAATTTAGAGCAATTCCAAGCCTCCAATTGATCAATCAACCTCCAACCAAATTCCTCTTATGAGGATAAACAGGATTTACTATCTTTTGGGTTATGTAGGAGTGGTATTCTAACCTTTGTCAAGGGTTAGAAGGATCTATAGATTAAGCACACTAAGAACAATGACTCTAAGGTCTATTATATACATAATTTAGCCTTGGAAGAGAGGCAAAAACGTCTGGGAATAATTATGGGAGGGAAATAATCAGCCTCCTATTGATGGTGGTGAATTAAGGAGTGGTTTGATGTGACTTTTCCAAGACCTGTCTGACACTTTGCCGGCGGCAGTTTTCAAGTTGTTGGCGGCAACTTTGCTACATTTTTCTGGTGAGAACTTTAAATTCTGCTGGTGGCAACTGACCCCTTTTTCCCTTTTTTTTTTTTTGCTTTTTGTCCTTTTACTTTGTTTCTTCCTATTTCTTTCTTCTAAACTTCCCAAGACTTCTTATTTTCTTTTATTCTTCATACGAGAGCTTATACTTCCATGCCTCGTTTATCTTTTCGCCTCCAATTCTCGCCTTTTGTTTTTTTTTTCTACGCGTTTCTTCGTCCATGCTAGCTACAAAACACAAGAATCGAACTTTGCACAATATTAGCAATAAAAGTCCGTTTATTACCACAAATACTATATTAAAGGTGAAGATAACGCTTATTAATACACGTTGGATTTGGGTGTTATCATTGGGCTTGAATAAATGCTTAGTACCTTGAAAGAGGTCTTTTAAGCTAATCATCAAGCCCGTATTAAACAACTATCCTACTACAAATTACAACGTTCCTATGACTGATACATAATAAACCTATGACTGACTATTCTTGTTCGACTCAATATTTTGAGGCTAACAGAAGAATAAGATATGGCATACAAAAAATTACTTTGTGAGTAAAAGAGGTGTGGTGCCCTGTAATTCAAAATGTCAAATATATGAGGTTTTGGTGGTTCTTTTTAGCTACCTTTACAACCAAACATGCAACTTTAACTCAAAACCCAAATATCAAGCGTGGTCCCCCTTTACCAAACGGGTCCCAAGCTTTTTTAACATCAAGATTTTTAAGTACATGTATACTTTTAAGTTTTTTTTATAGCATGTGATATTTTTAAAATTATTTTTTAGCGTTATTATTATTATGGTAAAAGCTATAAAATAACATCGTACTTATTAAAATGTGTCGACTTTAAACACTTACTAATCAATCTCTTGACTTTACCATTTTACTTTCAAATTTGTTCCGACTACACCAATATAAGCATAAAATGATTATATCACCCTTGTCTTCTTCCCCATAATTACATTAGTTGCCCCAAATCTGTTTCTCACTCATCCATTCTAGTTTCTCTATCTTTTCTTTGTAGGGTAAAAGTTATAAAATAACATCTTACTTATTAAAAGGTATTGACTTTAAACACTTACTAATTTATCTCGAGACTTTACCCTTGTACTTTTAAATCTATTCCCACTATATCAATATAAGCCTGAAATGACTATATTACCTTTAAAAATGACTAATATACCCTTTGAAGAATCGTATTTTCCAAAGGGTATATTAGTCCTTTTTAAGGGTAATATAGTCATTTTAAACTTATATTAGTATAGTCGGGACAAATTTGAAAGTAAAATGATAAAGTTCCGAAATTAATTACTAAGTGTTTAAAGTCGACACATTTTAATAAGTAAGATGGTATTTTATAACTTTTATCCTTCTTTATATCCTTATTCGTAACCATTCTTCTTTCTATTAGTTTGACTTAGATATTAGTTGCAACTTGCAAAAGACTAACAAAATCATAATATCATAAATCATGCCAACAGTAAGTGTCATTCTAAAATACCTTCCAATAAGGACTTCATATTTGAATATTAGGGACATTGATAGTCACTAAATTATAAATTTTTAATAATGACAACAAGCACGATGCCAAAAAGATGTTAAGTGAAACCAGTAGATGGAGCTTTAGTACAAATCTCATATGCATAAGACTCATTTTCAGGCTACTTTGTGTGTTTGGATGTGTTTATTAAAAACAAATTATTCATTTTGAAAACTCCATTTTGAAAAATCATCTTTTTAAAAACTTCATTTTAAAAAATAGTGTTTGGATTTGATATTCCAGTTTGAAATCGCAATAATCAAATAATCACTTTTTTTAGTGTTTGACAAATTTGATTATTTGATAATAAACTCCATTTTCAAATCTTACTTTTCCAAAACTCCATTTTAAAACTGAAATAAGTAGCTCCTACTAACTTTTTCAAAACTCCATTTTGGAGCTTCTAAACGCAAATAATCACTTATCTCCATTTATTACACAAACACTTTTTTTCAACTTACCTCTATTTTAGAACTGAGATTTGGAGATAATCTCCTCCTAACCGCACATCCAAACACCCCCTTAGATGGAGCTTTCGTAACACGGATACATATGGTGTGTTTTCCTTAAATTTGTACGAGCAATTTCCAAAGTAAAAAGAGTCTTTCAATGAGTTCTACAGTAAAAATATGATTTTTCAATCAATGTCAAAAGAAAAAAAGATAAAGGGTATATTAGTTATTTAAAAGGTAATATAGTCATTTTAAGCTTATATTAGTATAGTCGGAATAAATTTAAAAAAATAGAATAGTGAAGTAACGAGATTAGTTAGTAAGTGTTTAAAATAGGTATATTATAATAAATACTATGATATTGTATATGATTGTCTTGTTCTTATGTAATTATAATCACTCGTGTACTTATAAAAGAATTTTATATACAAATAAAAGTTTCAGGTTCACAACTCCGGAACCGATGATTGCAGCTACCCAATGCGCAAATCCAACTCAAACTCCAGCGGAATTAATTTCAACTCCAGCGAAATTCCAACTCCAAAGACATCTACATATGTCGAACATACTGTGCAAAACCATAAAATAAAAGATCTTTACACGAAGTTGACAAAACATAGTTTCTGATTTTTATCCCTTACAAGTTATGAAGTCAGAACTGGAATATACCTAAGTAGGTTATTAAGATCATGGCCTACGTATTAAACTGTTCAAATAGGCCAAGATTCCACGTTAACGCTTTTACTTTCAAATATTAATGGCTAAAGCCAAAAATACGTCGATCAAATACATTAGTAGAATACTTATTTTTATGGTAGTAGTCGGTAAACTACTAAGAAAATATAAGATTTAATTTCCTGCACGCCGTTGACATATTCTATAACACTAGCATCGTATCTACGTAATGCAGCGGCGAATACCCGATAACTAAATTTTTAACGAACAAATATTACAATTTTACTAAGTTTTAAATTAAAGTTAAAGTAGTAAAAAATAAATTAACTTAGATAAACT
Source organism: Glebionis coronaria (assembly GCA_025667525.1). NCBI lineage: Eukaryota > Viridiplantae > Streptophyta > Magnoliopsida > Asterales > Asteraceae > Glebionis > Glebionis coronaria. The sequence continues at coordinate 756,098 of JANFOE010000311.1, forward strand.
CATTAAAAACGAAGAAACTAAAATTTTATAAAATATATGTTGAATTAAAGAGCACGAAATTTTAGAAAATATGGTGAAAATAAATTATAAAAAAAATAAATATATCAAAAGATATTTCAATTTCAAGATAAAAGTTTTTTGAATTGTTTGTTACTAAGATTGTTACAAAAGTTTGTTATAAAAACATATGGATGGATGAGATCAATTTAACAAAATATGATCTAAGGGTTTAAATATAACCTTCATATCTTAATTTTTGGTTTGAAGTTAGGTTTGAAAATTTTAGGTTCGAGATTAAGATCGGAGTTAGTGTTAAAGACATAATATCAAAGTAATAATAATAGATCTTACACCCAACCAACCATCCTTTGGTGTATTTTATTAGAAATCAGAGTACGGAAACAAAAAGATAAAGACTATTCCCCAAACGGATGCTAGTCGAACGATTACAAGATAAATGTGAGATTGTCCCAACTAGGTTTATCCAATCTCCCTCACATACAAGATTCACTCAATAACACACAAGAAACTAAGATGAAACTAGATGAAGACCTCCCATTAAACACCAACGATTTATGGAGAGAGAGCAGTTATCACACACATGTGTGTGTGATGAATAAGAGCTGCTAACCCTAGCAAATGAGTTGCTAGGGTTAATATAACCAAAAAGGCAGCAACGGTAAAGAGGCCCAATAGAGAAGCCCAACACACCAAAGCCCACAAACTCGCAGCACCAAGAATGAAACAAAGGCAGAAATAGCCCTCCAATTTTCAACCTGTGTACAAAAGAGAAATAACACATGGAAAGTAATAAACATTGGTAGATTGCACATAAAAACAACACCCTTCCTCAATATAACAAGGTGAGAAGAGTATAGCAGTTTACTTCCCAAACATGTTCACAAGTTTCAATTGGTTGCAGAGTTTCATATGTTGAGAGATCCCATGGACTTTTGTGAAAATGTCAGCAGTTTGATCAGCAGAAGCAACCTTAAAAGTCTTAATGACACCATCTTGAACCTTTTCTCTTATTAAGTGGACATCAACCTCAAAGTGTTTGGTTCTTTCATGAAAGACAGGATTGGCAGCAATCTGGATAGCAAAACTGTTATCACTGTATAAGTGCACAGGAAACAAACACTTGACCATAAGATCATTCAAAAGATTAGTGATCCAAATAACTTCACAGGTGGCACTAGCCATGCACTTGTATTCTGCCTCAGCAGAAGATCTAGAGATGGTAGGTTGCTTCTTGCTTTTCCAGGACACAAGAGCCCTACCCAAGAAAACACAATACCCAGAAACAGATTTTCTGATTCTAAGGCACTTGGCCCAATCAGCATCAGTATAGCAAAATACTTTAAATGAAGTATCTTTGTAAATTTGTATGCCAGTACCAGGTGAATTTTTAAGATACCTAATAACTCTTAGAGCTCTTTTGAGATGTGACTACAAAGGAGCATGCATATGCTGACTAAGACAATGAACAGCATAGGAAATGTCAGGTCTGGTGTGAGTAAGGTAAATAAGCCTCCCTAAAAGTCTTTGATACTCAAAGACATTGTTGAGTAATTTATCATTCTCACTCTCATCTACAGCAAGCACACAATTTTTAGTTAAGGGTGTTGCTGCTGGTTTAGCAGCCAACAAACCAAACTCATAGATAAGCTCAAGGCAGTATTTTCTTTGAGTCATACAAATACCATTGGTATTTTCAAGAATTTCAATTCCTAAGAAATACTTCATCACCCCAAGATCTTTTATCATGAATTTGGTCTTAAGGAAATTTTTAAAGTTATCAATCTCCTTAATGCTATTACCTGTGATGATAAAATCATCAACATAAACAAAAAGTGCAATAAACAGGTTATCATATTGTTTGATGTAGAGAGAATAATCATGTTTACTTTGGACAAAGCCATGCTCAGCCAAGACAGTGGTTAATTTTTCATTCCACTATCTTGGGGCTTGCTTAAGTCCATAGAGGGCTTTATTTAACTTACACACTTTGTTCTTGTCTTGACAATTAAAACCCAAAGGGACAGTCATGTAAATATCCTCATCCAACTCACCATATAGAAAAGCATTATTGACATCAAGTTGAAAAAGAGACCAATCATTAGACACATCAATGCTAATAAGACATCTAACAGTCACCATTTTAACAACAGGACTAAAAGTTTCATCAAAGTCAATACCGTCTCTTTGACTGTACCCTTTAGCAACAACTCTTGCTTTAACCTTATCAACAATGCTTGTGGACTTATATTTAATCTTATAAACCCATTTGTTGTTAATGGCTTTTCTTCCAATAGGTAAGTCACATAGGGTCTAGGTATTGTTCCTTAAGAGAGCCTCAATTTCATTGTTCATAGCTTCAACCCACCTATTGTCTTTAATAGCCTCATAGTAAGTAGTAGGCTCAAAGGATTGATTCAGAGTAGTAGCAAAACAGAAATTGGTAGTGCTAAGTCTAGAATAATTAACATGTTTTTCAATACCATATTTAAGTTTGATATCAAGAACAAAATCATTAAGCTTAACAGGAAGTTTGGTAGGTCTAGAAGACTTTCTAACAACAGGTTCTCCTACTTCTTCAGTAGTGACCTCATTTTGCTCTAAAGGAATATCAAAAGAATGAAAAATATCATTTGTGCCCTTAGAGCAGGATTGCTGGTTTTCACCTATGATGGTTACAGAGTCATCCTCCTGGGGATGCACTAAGGCATCCTCATTTGTGGGGTTGACTCTACCATCCACAGTAGGTGTTGCTCTCTCATCATCATTGGGACTTGAAAGAGTTTGATTATCAAAAAAGGATAAAAGATCAGCATCACTTGTAACAACTACGTCAGCCAAATCATTTCTAGTATTGTTTTTCATCTTAAATGGGAAAACAGTTTCATAAAACCTCACATCTCTTGAAAACAAATATCTTCTATTATCTAGACTAAAAAGTTTGTAAGCCTTTTTTAGAGAAGAATAACCAACTAAAACACACTTTTCAGCTCTAGATGTGAGTTTATCACTGTTATTCAGACAAGTAGAAAAACACAGACAGTCAAAACACTTTAAATGAGAGAGATTTGGTTTTTTTCTTATAGAACAATTCATAGGGGGGTCTACCATTTAAGACATAAGAGGGGAGCCTGTTGATTAGATAAACAGCAGTTAGAATGCAATCAGACCAAAAATTAGTAGGAATCCCTCCCTAAAACATAAGACTCCTAACAACATTAAGAAGGTGTCTATGTTTCCTTTTAGCAATGCCATTTTGCTGAGGGGTGTGAGGACAAGAGGTCTGATGAATGATACCCATAGTGGAGAGAATAGTATGAACCTTGTTATTAACAAATTTAGTCCCATTGTCAGATCTAAAAACTTTAATTTTAGAGTCAAATTGATTTTTAACAAGACTTATAAAATGTTTTAGCCAATCAAAAACCTCATCCTTGGCTTTCAAAAGATAGGTCCACACAGCTCTAGAGTAGTCATACACAATGGTAAGGAAGTATCTATACCTTTCCTTACTCTGAACCTTGTAAGGCCCCAAAGATCCAAGTGAACCAGATCACCAAGTTGATTGGATTTGTGGTCACTCAAAGGGAAAGGTTCCCTGGTTTGTTTGGCCCTATGACAGGTTTCAGACACAAATATGTTGGTATTCTTAGATAGGTGAAGGTCAGTCTTAAGGATATTGAGGACATGGTCAGAAGGATGACCAAGCCTACAATGCCAGAGGTCTTTGGAGGTATGAAAAGTTATGGAAGAGTTAGCATTACCTAAACTCTGAGTCTTACAGTCATCAAACAAATAGAGCCCCCAAGATTCACTACCAGTCCCCAGAATGATCCCCTTGTCCAATTCCTGAATATAACACTTATCATCATCAAAACCCACAAACAACTTGCTATCTTTTATAAGTTTGTTAACCGAAAGCAGACTAACACAATAACCAGGAATAACTAACACATCATGAAGTATCACATTGTTAGAAAGTTTAAGGTCACCAATGTGACTGATGTTAGAAATAGTCCCATTTGGGTGACCAACAGAAATGTTGAGATTGGAAATATCCACAACATTAGTCATGCCCACAATGGATGTGGTAAGATGTTGGTTGGCCCCAGAGTCAATTATCCAACCCAAAGTAATGGTTTTAGTAGTAAACATAGTGTTTCCCACAAAAAATTTAGAAAAATGAACATTGAACCAAATGTTAGCATTAAAAAAGGAAATTCTACCTGCCATATTGGATTGAGTATTTCTGGAAGAATCACTTATCATGCTGAGAAGTTTCTGCATTTGATCACTGGTAAAAGAAGTTGGGGATTCACAAGTGGAAGTTTTCTTGTCCCCAACCTTTAGGTCACAATTGGCATTAAAGTTATGTTTGAAACTAGTTTGTTTAGAAGCATTAGCACTCTTTTTATACCAAGCAGGATATCCATGTAACTCAAAACATCTATCAACAGTGTGGCCTGTTTGACTGCAGTGAGTACAAAGAAGATTAGGGTTGGGAACCCTAAAATTTCCAGTACTATTGCCCTTAAAAGGAGGTCTATTAGAGGTGTTATTGTTACTACTGGTAGAAGTACTTCTCCTATTTTGATTGAAAGTTTTAACAGCAAAAGAGGTGGCATTCATTTTTGCCTCAGTATGACTAGAGGTCTCAGGAATACCCCTATGGGATTCCTCTCTAGATATTGTGACATAAGCCTCTTTCACATCAGGAAGGGGATCCCTAGTGAGAATAGCAGTCCTAACAGGCTAATAGCAGTCATCAAGGCCCATTAGGAACTGCATGAGCCTCGTGATCTGTTGATGCAGAGCCAACTCAGTGCTAACAGAACAGGCACACTAGCACAAATACATTTAGGTTTAGTAACAGCATCAAACTTTCTCTAAAGTGAGTTTAATATGTGATAATAATCAGCCAAAGTACTACCCCCTTGTTTTTAACAGACCCAATTTTTTGAAGCAGGTTATAAACAACAGACCCATCAACTTTATCATAAGTCTCATTCAAGTCTCTCCATAAAATAGCAACATTTTCAGAGTAAACAAGACCCATGTAAACATCACTAGAAACAACATTCATAATCCAAGTAAGAACCATAGCATTACATCTATCCCATTGAGCACACATAACCTCATCAGTGTAAGTTTCCCTTAAAAAAGAACCATAAACAAAGGTATATTTGTTTCTAGCTTGTAAAGAAAGTTTCATAGCATTATTCCACATTATATAGTTTTCAGTTCCAAGAAGTTTAAAAGGAACAAGCACAGAACTACTATTATCACTGTTATGAATATGAAGTAGATTACCAGCATCCAAATTGCTTATAAGAGCAACAGGAATACGTGTGGTTTCAGGATGACCTCCACCACCAACATTTCCTCCACCACCATTTGGTGTAGGAGGGGCACCACTAGCACTCATGATGCACACAATAAGAGAGCAGAGCAAACAATAAACAATAACCAAATATAAGCAGATAACCAAGCAATAAAACAAAACCAAAAACAAACAAAACCAAGAACAAAGATAAAAGCAATAAACACCCAGAATATGAGCACCAGAAATGTCAAGTTGTGAACTGGGAATGGTCAGAGCAGGTATCCACACCAGTCTAGGCTGGAGGGTCAAGATGTTAGCTGAATCTGTTTGCACCCACAAACTCAAACAACAGTAGCTCACAAAGTAACCAAGAGAAAGAAAGTAAGGAAATGAAAGAAGACTTACAGCGCTTTGAAAACAACCAATATGTATAAAAAAAAATCACCCAATCTCTAGATTCACTTAGTCTAGAGGATGGGTGAGCCACCACCAGGAAACCCCCAAAAAAGAGAGAAGACAAATTAGGGTTAGCAAACCCTAATAAGATTTACGTGAGCAAGCTTACCAAAAAAGGTAACGGCACCACCAAGGATAATACCAGGATACCAAAGAAGAAGAAAACCCTAAAAAATCAAATTAGGGTTTCAAGAAACCCTAATTAAATCTTTCAAGTTTTTTAATGACACCACCAAAATAATCAACGACACCACCAAATAAAGCTTCATGGGCACCAGAGAACCAAAACCCCCAAAAAATAAAATTAGGGTTTGTGAAAACCCTAACAAAATTTTTGAGAAAAAGAATAGAACCACCAATACAAGCTTCCAAAGACGTCAAGAGAGCGAAAGAACACCACCAAAAGGTAAAACCCTAAAAAATAAATTAGGGTTTCACAATACCAAAAAACTTATATAACAAAAAACACGAGAGAGCTTAGATAGGCTGAAAGATCTACAACCTTACACCCAACCAACCACCCCTTGGTGTATTTTATTAGAAATCAGAGTACGGAAACAAAAAGGTAAAGACTAGTCCCCAAACGGATGCTAGTCGAACGATTACAAGATAAATGTGAGATTGCAACAACTAGGTTGATCCAATCTCCCTCACGTACAAGATTCACTTAATAACACACAAGAAACTAAGATGAAACTAGATGAAGACCTCCCATGAAACACCAACGATTTATGGAGATAGAGCAGTTATCACACACATGTGTGTGTAATGAATAAGAGCTGCTAACCCTAGAAAATGAGTTGCTAGGGTTAATATAACCAAAAAGGCAGCAACGGTAAAGAGGCCCAAGAGAGAAGCCCAACACACCAAAGCCCACAAACTCGCAGCACCAAGAATGAAACAAAGGCAGGAATAGCCCTCCAACTTTCAACCTGTGTACAAAAGAGAAATAACACATGGAAAGTAATAAGCATTGGTAGATTGCACATAAAAATAACAGTTAGTCTCTTTTTATAATATTATATAAGTATAGATATAGATATAGATTATAAGAGGGCTGAGTTCAGTAATATAGTAATATTCAAAAAATCTTGTCACTTCGACCCTATATCAACATAACATCAAAATATCAGCAACTTCTCTTATCATAAATCAAACAACATCGTTTTTTTTATTTTTCATAAATCCCTCTAAATAAATATATCATTTCATTAATTAAATGAAAATACACATTTCAGTAATAATAATAATAAGGGTAAAAGTTATACAATACCATCATAGTTATTAAAATGTGCCGACTTTAAACACTTACAAATTAATCTCGTGATTTTACCATTGTACTTTCAAATTTGTTCCGACTACACCAATATAAGCCTAAAATGACTACACTACCATTTTAAATGACTAATATACCCTTTATCTTTTTCCCTTTGACTTTGATTAAAAAATCCCACTATCCTGTAGAACTCATTAAAAGCCTCTTTTACTTTGGAAATTGCTCGTACAAATTAATTACGGATTAGAAAAACACAACGTATGTATCCCTATTATGAAAGCTCCATCTAATTAGCCTGAAAACGAGTCTTATGCATGTGAGATTTGTACGAAAGCTCCATCTATGAGTTTCACTTAACAACATTTTTTTAGCAATGTGCTCGTTGTCATTGTTATAATTTTATAAGTTAGTGACTATCATTGTTCCTAAAATTCAAATACGAAGTCCTTAATGAAAGGTATTTTAGAATGACAGTTACTGGTGGCATGATTTATGATATTCTGATTTTGTTATTCTTCTTGAAGTTGCAACTAATATCTAAGTCAAACCAGTAGAAAGAAGAATGGTTACGAATAAGGATACAGAGAAAAGAGAGAAAAACTAGAATGGAGGAGTGAGAAGAAGATTTAGGGTAACTAATGTAATTATGTGGAAAAAGACAATGGTAATTAATAAGTGTAAAAGCACTTATCCTTTTACCACTTAATTATAATAATAACCAAGCCAAAACGTGTATTTTATGTCGTAAATGTCAGAATTATGCGTGGTTTGTGTTTTTGTTGTGATTTAGGATCAAAATTTGAAAAGGGAAGAAAACACAGGCTTTCACAGGCTCTTATCAAAGAAAAAGACAAAAGACAAAGTCAAAAGATCAAGAGTGCAAAAAGAACGGAAGTCCAAGGCCTATTCTGAAGATTTATCGAAGAAAAAGTCTAAAGACGGAAGTTTAATGAAATCGAAGAACTCAAATCTAATAAATGAAGAAATTATAAGACGAGTTCAATTTATCCCGAGACAAAGTCCAGAAAGTCGAAGAATTTACAAAGACGAAAAGACGAAAAGAGAAAGAAAGCATCAAGGCATACTAATCCTCCTATAAATACCCTCTTAATGTGTCATTACGAGGTGTTAGCTAAATTGACAACTTAGTCTTTCCATTTTAATTACTTGCACTTTCATATTGTCATCTTAATTTCTTGTCTTTAATTTCAAGTAAGTTTTAATTTTGTGTTGTTGAATCTTTAATTTTAATCAAGTTTTTAATTAATCTCTCATTCTACCTTTTCTTGTTTTGCTTAATCTTTATGCTTATTTGTTTATGTTCATGCTTATTTGATTATTTGTTATGTTTTTATGTGTTTGATTTTGTTGGCTTATTGATTTTATAGCTTATTGTGTGTTTGATTTAAATTTAATTAAGTGTTTTTAAAAGTTATTTTATAAAAAGTTGATTTTAAATATTTTTATTATTTAGTGTTTTTAAAAGTTTTTAAATTTTAGCTTATTTAGTTTTTCTAAAAGTATTTTGGTTAAGTTTTTAGATAAGTGCTTATTAGTTTTTGGCTTATTTTTGTTCTTAGCTTATTTGCATTTTTGCTTAAAATTTTCCTTATCCGGGTTTCTTTAAAACCCTCTTTTTCCGGATAAGCCCCCGAAAACCAATTCCGGATAAGCCCCCAATTAGTATTCCGGATAAGAGTTAGCAAAACGGAATCCGGATTCCGGATAAGCCATAATTTAGTATTCCGGATAAGGATTTTATACCTTATTCCGGATAAGAACCAAAAGACACCTTTCCCGGATAAGGATTATAAGAAGACGCATTCCGGATAGACAATATAAGATTGAGGTGCCAGCTTGCCTGTTTGTTTAATTTTCCGGATAACCAATCAAATACCGATTCCGGATAACAACATATTGTGTAACACCCCATTTTGATAAATGGAATGTCACGCGTAATTATGGCGTGTCATCAAAGCATACAAGGATAAATGTCTAAAACATTATATGACCATAAAAAGGAAATACCGGAATCAAACATCGGTAGTCCAAAAGTAAAGCTCATCATACACAAACATAAGTATTGTAAATGAAAGGACTAAACAATGTCCATGGAAAGAGTATCAAAGTATAGATAATGCATAAAGTAAAGAAAGGCTAGAAAGCTTCCAGTCCATATGCACGTACGCTTAAAGTCTACGAGCGTCCCTGAGTACCTGTCGTTTTGGGAACATGAAAAGGAAAACGGCTGAGCAATACGCTCAGTGCATGGATGTACAATAAAGCATGAATAATATAAGCATATAAGCATATAACAGCGGAAGAAACTAAGTCCTGGATAACCCGGTTATGTCTTAATAAAACTGGTTTTATAGTTTGAAAATCCTTATGTTTATCTTGTAAAAACTGTTTAACATATTTTACCATTAGCCAATATAGGTCATGAAAATCAACGTTGTATGAATACTTGGAGGGGTGACCTCGTGATGCAAATTAGAGGGGCTGCCTCTAATTTAATATATTGGTTTTGGGTAGGAGGGATCAGCTCCTTGTGAAGGATGCAAGGCACACACCACATTCACACTGAGTAATCTGCTGAAAAACATGTAACTAGGATGCACCCATACGCCCCACATGATAGATATAATAATATGGCCAAAAGCTGAAGGGACGCCACGAGCAATCACTCTGCCTTGGGAAGTCATAACACCAGTGCCTCTAGTGTTATGGTTATGGTACCTCCATAACTAGGTGAAACTGGTCATGCATGTATATGGCTTTAGGTATTCTAAATTAAACATAAGCAATCAAGCATATAAACTTATACTATGGGAAAACAGTTGGCTGCATACAGGGAATCCTAATAAGGAAAGAATGTCTATACTGAAAGGACGGGAATCCGTACCTTATGTCCAGTGAACGAAGAAGACGAACGGAAGAGATCCTACTTCGGTATCACTAATGCTACATAAATACATACGTGTATAAGTATCTGATTACTAAATACGTAACTGGTTTTATATCATGTGTTAGCTTGTTTTATATGTTCATGTCATGTTTTACTGTTTTAAGCTTTATACTGTGTTTATCTTATATTCTGTCTATTCTGATTAGGTATTACTTGTATTTCATGTATTATTATACTTGTTGTGTAATAATAAGTAACTTTCTAAAAATAGCAGGTTTCCTAAAATAGAAAGTTACCAAAAATAGAAAGTTTCCAAAAATAGAAAGTTTCCAAAAGTAGAAAGTTTCCAAAAATAGAAAGTTTCCAAAAATAGAAAGTTTCCAAAAATATAAAGTTTCCAAAAATAGAATTATTGCTTAAAATAGATAAGTTTCTAAAAATAGAAAGTTTCCATAAATAGATTAGCTTCCTTAATTAAATAAGTTTCTAAAAATAGAAAGTTTCCATAAATAGATATAAGCTGGTTAAATAAGCTAATTATATAAGCTTAAGTGTTTTCTGATTATTATTCTAAGTCATGTAGTTATAAAGTATAGTTTATTAATTATTACATGTAAATTAAATAAACGATAGGTTAAAAGTATTTCATTAAATATATCATGTTTTTAATTAAATAAAGGTAAAATACTTATGTTAAAACATGTATTATTAACTATTAATAATATAACCTAAGTCATGTTAATTAATTAATTATAGTCATGGTTTTAATAATTAATTAATTATAAAGTCTAATAAAATATAAATACTTAGGTTAAAATTCATGATCTAATAATTAAACTTATAACCTAAGTCATGTACATTAAATTAATCATGTCATGTTTTATTAATTTAATCTAAGTCTAAAACATAAAAATCATAACCTTTAACAAAAATAATTTATGAACCGGACCCGTGACTAAAAACCATGAACCGAAACCACGTCGGGTTTCCCCTTGGTCTTGCTGCTGCCGTGGGACCACCATCACCATACCGAGACCATATGATCTCGGTGGTGGGTAATAAGCCAAGCCGAGACCCCTATGGGGCTCGGTTAGGCGTCGGCTAGACCACAAACACCCCTAAAACATTGATTTGATTTACCCCATGATCATTAACATGTTTTAATAATTGTTTTTAATTAGTTCTTAAAAACATCATGATTTTATGTGATTCATTAAATCAAAACATAAAAGAAAAGGTTAAAAAGGTTATACCGAATACGTGAAACAAATGAGGATGAACACACACGAATCCTTGCAAAATATCCAAGATCAAAATCAACCCGAACACCCCTTGTGGTGTTGTATACTCGGCGGCCAAAGGGGACAAGGAAGAAGGAAGAAACTTTTAGGGTTTTAGTTATTTTTCAAGATTTGTAAATAATAAAACAAGTTTTTACCTTAACCCCCTTGTTAATTAATTTTACATGGGCAAGCCCATGTTTCCTTGTGTATGCCGCGGGTAGGGGCCCCACTTGGGGTAACCCGTACTTTTCTCGAGTCTAAATATTATAGTGTGTTCTCGTTTTTTATCGTGTTCGTGTTTTACGTGTTCTAATTAATTATTGATCGTGACTTAATATATTTATTCGTGTTCGTAATACATATATATACGTAAATAATATTAGCTCGTGATTAAATTACGTTCATGATTTCATGATCGCATGTTCGTGATTGTAATTATTATTTGAATAATTATCGTGTGTTCATACGTAATAAATACTTATCGTGTTCTAACACGTGCGTAATACTTAAAATTCTTATACGCGAAACGTAACGTGATATAAAAGGAAAGTTATAATCTTGTACGTAAGATCTTAAGGGCACTATTCATGGTAAAAGCATGCGGGTTTTACAACTCTTCCCCCTAAAAAGAATAATTCGTCCCCGAATTATAGATAAAGTAACTGGAAAAGAAGAACATACCCGAATTCAAAATATGAAATGAGTGTAAGAAGCCCGGATAGACTCCTCTGTTTCCCAAGTGGCTTCCCGCTCGGTATGATCCCTCCAAAGGATTTGGACGAATGGAATCGTATTCCTTCTCATGACTCGTTCTTGTCTGTCAAGAACTCGTTCGGGTTCTTCTATGAAAGTGAGATCTTCACGTATCTGTTCCAGTGGATATTGAACCATGTGAAGGGATGATAATGGTACCCTCTGAATAAGGACACATGAAACACATTGTGTACATGCAAAAGCTGCGGAGGTAACGCTAAACGGTAAAATACTTCACCGACTCGTTCAGTGATATCAAACGGTCCGATGAAACGGGGACTGAGCTTCCCTTTAACCCCGAAGCGTCTAACACCACATGCCGGCGAAACCTTAAGAAAGACGTGATCTCCTACGTTAAAATGTATGTCCCTACGATGTTTATCGGCGTAACTCTTCTGACGTGACCGTGCTTCTTGAAGTTTCTGCTTAGCTCCTGCGACCCTCTCATTAGTCATCTCTATGATCTCTGGTCCTTCAAGTGTTCGATCGCCAACCTGATCCCAGCAGATTGGGGCGCGACACTTTCTGCCATACAACATCTCGAAAGGAGCACACTTGATACTTGCGTGCCAACTGTTGTTGTATGCAAACTCCACCAAACAGATATAATCGTCCCAATCACCCGTCCATTTCAACGCACATGACCTCAACATGTCCTCCAATGTCTGAATCGTTCGCTCCGACTGACCGTCTGTTTGAGGATGAAAAGCCGTGCTAAGCTTAAGTTGTGTACCCCAAGCTTTCTGTAGACTCTTCCAAAATCGCGAAGTGAAACGAGGATCTCTATCTGAGACAATGTTGGATGGAGCAACACGGAGTCTCATGATCTCTCTTCTATACGTATCGGCGAGTTTACTGACCGAATCTTCCTTGCGGATCGGTAAGAAATGAGCTGATTTGGTAAGTCGATCTACGATAACCCAAATTGCATCGTGCTTCCTCTTGGTTGGCGGAAGACCAATAACAAAATATATGGTGATTTTGTCCCACTTCCACTCTGGAATATCTAACGGTTGAAGGAGACCACCAGATCGCTGATGCTCGATCTTAACCTGCTGGCATGTAAGACATTTGGAGACGTAAGTGGCAACATCCTGTTTCATACCACTCCACCAAAAGTACTGCTTTATGTCATGGTACATCTTAGTCGAACCAGGATGTATAGAGAATGGGGAGCTATGAGCTTCAGCTAACAAGGCTTCCCGGAGTTCTTGATCATCAGGAACACAAAGTCTCGTGCCCTGCCATACGATATCATCTGCATCTACTCTGAATTCCGTCTGCTTCTCCAAATTCTGAACTATCGCCCAGATTTATCCATCATCTTTCTGAGCTTCCTTGATCTTAGAGAGTAACTCGGGTTCTACACTAAGATTAGCCCAGTAACCGTGCTGTCCACGTACCATGATCTCTATGTCTAGTCGCTCCAAGTCTCTTAATGCCGTTGATCATTCCAGACTTCCTGCTAAGTGCATCAGCTACTACATTCGCCTTTTCGGGATGATACTGCAGATTAATGTCATAATCCTTCAACAGCTCTAACCATCTCCTTTGCCTCATGTTCAATTCACGCTGAGTGAAGATAAACTTCAAGCTCTTGTGGTCCGTGAAAATGTCACATGATTCTCCATATAAGTAGTGCCTCCATATCTTCAATGCAAACACAACTACAGCAAGTTCCAAGTCATGCGTAGGGTAATTTTCTTCATAAGGCTTAAGCTGTCGTGAAGCGTACGCGATCACTTTCCCATGTTTCATGAGAACACAGCCAAGTCCCTTCCCCGATGCATCACTGTAGATTTGAAATCCACCCGTACCAGATGGGAGAGAAAGAATAGGTGCAGATACTAGCTTCTGCTTCAGGTCTTCAAAGCTCTTCTCTCGTTCTTCAGTCCAGACGAATTTCTCCCCTTTCCGCATCAGTTTGGTCAATGGTAGAGCTAAGCGGGAAAAAGTTCTCCATGAACCTACGGTAATAGCCAACTAAGCCTAAGAAACTGCGGACTTCAGTCGCTGATGTCGGCCTCAGCCACTTAGTAATAGCCTCAACCTTCGCTGGATCCATAGTGATTCCTTCTGCTGATACAATGTGGCCTAAGAATGCCACCTTGTCTAACCAGAACTCACACTTGGAGAATTTAGCATACAACTGCTTCTGGCGAAGAATCTGTAGTACTGTACGAAGATGGTCTTCGTGTTCCTCCTTGGACTTTGAGAAAATCAGGATGTCATCGATGAAGACAATGACGAACGTGTCCAGAAATTCATGGAATATTTTGTTCATTAAATCCATGAACACTGCTGGAGCATTGGTCAGACCGAATGGCATGACTACAAATTCGTAGTGGCCATAGCGTGTACAGAAAGCAGTCTTGGCGATGTCCTGCTCCTTAACCCGTAGTTGGTGATAGCCTGATCTAAGATCAATCTTGGAGAAATGTTTGGCCCCTTGGAGTTGGTCAAACAGATCGTCTATACGCGGCAGTGGATACCTATTCCTGATAGTAATCTTGTTGAGCTCGCGATAGTCTATGCAAAGACGCATACTGCCGTCCTTCTTCTTAACAAATAAGACCGGTGCGCCCCATGGAGATTCGCTCGGTCGAATGAAACCTCGCTCTAGAAGTTCTTGCAGTTGATCCTTCATCTCCTTTAACTCTATGGGAGCCATGCGATAAGGAGCTTTGGAAATCGGTTCAGCTCCTGGGATGAGCTCGATATTGAATTCCACTTCTCGTGCAGGTGGTATGCCCGGAAGTTCTTCTGGAAATACATCTTGGAATTCCGACACTATTGGCTGATCCTGAATTGATGAAGATTCAGCATCCATGTCGTGAACCGTATCTAGATAACCCTCGCAGCCATGTGACATTAGTGCACATGCTTGCAGGGTAGATATGATTTGTATAGACCTTCCGGGTACGAACCCGTTGTGAATGTACTCTGGTGCATTAACATCGCCGAAGATGACTCAATATGAATGGCAGTCTGTGGTAGCATGATGCTTGGATAGCCAATCCATGCCCAAAATCATGTCAAAGTCATTCATGTCCAGCGGAAGTGCGTCAACAGGACGAGCCTTATTGGTGGGAGTAAATTCACACTTGTTTAGGAAAACAAGGTAAAAGCGGTAAGTATTAAGCGTACGTTTAGGAAAACGTAAACACTTATGACCCTTAATGGGGATCGCCTCTCGAGGAGGCACGTGAGTTGTATAATGAATGATTGATTAATGTTTTTGATTATTAACAAGAAAAGAGAAGAGAAAATGACGAAGACGAAAAAATAGAAAAATAGACAAAAACACTACTAGAAAGTTAAGACGTAGAAACGTAAAAACGACAAAAATTAAAATTTTAACCTAAAAATTCCTAAAAATTACTAAAAATCCACAATAAAATTCTAAGAGTTTACAAAAAATCCAAACTTGCTAAAGCCTTTTAATTAATTTAATAATGACTTTTTAATGCTAATTAAAGCCCTAAAAATCACTTTTAAATATTAAAAAGCCCTAAAAAAGATTTAATAGTTTGTAAACCTCAAAAATGACCTAATTAAGCTAAAAACTATTTTTAAAAATTTTAAAACCAAATTAAACTATTTTTAAACTCCTAAAAACTATTAAAAACTATTAAATCTTAAATTAATTCTAAAAATTAATTGAAAAGCCTAAAAATTAATTGGAAAGTGAAAAAGTTCCTATTTTAATGTTTATAACCTAGGAAAAATGAAAAAAAGTTAAAAATAAAACTTTGAATTTTTCTTAATAAAATAATATTAAAATAATCCAAAAAATAAAAAGTTCTTAAATAAATTCTAAAAAATTCTCAAAAATCCTAAATATTCTAACTAAGACAAAAATGTAAATTAAAGTTCCTAAAACCTTTTAATTAATTTTATATTAATTTTTAAAGTTGTCTAAAAATCCTAAAATTAAATAAAATTAAAAATAAGACTTTTTGAAAACTTTATTGAATGTAAACCTCAAAAATATAAATTAAAACCTAAAAACTATTTTTTGGATTTTTTAATTACTGTTTACTATTTTTAAATACACTTTCTAAATTTAAACCTAAAAATAATCCTAATAAATAATTAAATAAAGGGAAAAATAATGTTTTAAGCCAGAAAAATCCCTAAGCCTATAACTATTCTAGGAAAAATCAAATAAGCTGAAAACACTTAATGAATAAGCCACAAATAAGCCAAAAGGCTACGGCTTATTTAAACAAGCACAAAACAAAAAGAGGTTAAGTAAGTAATGAAATGAAACCTTAACGTAAAAACTCATCTAGATCACTGGTTAACACGTTTACTCCCCCAGCGAGGGGTCGCGTGTTCGAGTCCAGGCAGGGTGAAGTTTTTACAAAATTTTTCTTTTTTTTTTCTTTTTAAAACTTAATCAGTAACCTTTTCTAAGCTTAAAAACACAATCCAAATCCACTTTCAGACAAGATTAAGCTTGATTATAACCAAAAACGTGCTCAGTTCTACTTTGGTGTCTGATGAACAAGTGAGGTTCTCACTTGTGCTATAGACCAAGAGGGCTTGGCTTTGTGGCTTGTTTGTGGTGATTAGTTGGACAAGCAGGGCACCCCTACACTCTTTGGAGTGTAGGGAGTCAAATGCAGGCAGAAATCAACAATCTCACTTAGCAAAAATCACAAAAATGCACAAAAGGATCAAAAGAAGGTTGATGAGGTCTTTATGCAGGTCTGGTGGTGTTTGATGCAATTACTTGCACAATTTTGATTTTCAAAGGCTAAGATTTTGCATACAACTCAATGATATGACAAACCAACAATCTCAATCCTTTAGACAACCTATTTCTAGCAGATTATCAATCTATGATGCACAAAATTTCCCCAAAAAGCGGTCACTATGGCAGATTCTGATTGTATAGCACTTAAACCAAATTTCAAGCATGCATTTGTGTATAAAACTTGTTCAAGTTGAATACCTATGCTAGCATACAAACTAAACTACCCTAACAAGTAACCCTAAACAGATTTCAAGCCAAATTCTTAACAAAATTTGCACTTAAAACACCAATCCAAACACTCCTTTAAAAAACTGATTTTGATTTTTACACACCAAATCTATTCTAAACTTGTTCAAACTGATTTTAAAAGCTTATAACATGTCTAATAAACACAAATGAGCCAATCCAAACCAGTTTAACACACAACTTAGCAACTTTCATGCAATATCAAACAAGCACCAATCTTTCTGAAAATTTCAAAAAGGAAAAAGATTTTTTTACCTTAGAGCCCTACATCCAGGGCTCTTTGTGGTTGAATAACCACCTCCTTATAGGCCCGGGCCTATTCTGAACTTAACCAACAACAATCAAACAATCAATCCTGCAAATAAGAACAAACACAAGAAAGACACTCTTTCTGATTTTCTTAAAACTTCTTCCAAAAAAACTTTGAAACCTTTAAAACATGTTTTAAAAACACTTTTAATCTCAGAAATTCAAGAGCTTTGGTCCACTTTCACTTTCCAAAACTTATTAATTTTCTGAAATCAAAACCTATTTTCAAAACCCTTTTTGAAAACTTGAATCATACAAAATTTTCACAACTTTAAATGGAACTCAGCCTTAGCATTTAACACAACACACAAACTTTTTAAACTTAATAAAAGGAATTACACTTGTCTTTCACAAACACCAAACTTCATTAATTTAAAAAAGGAATTACAAGATGCAAATGCTAAAACTGGAACAAGGAATACAACCCTCAAATGGGTGTATTTATACTAGTCTATGGATGATACTAGAAGACTAAATAAAATAATACAGGAAAATTGATCTCTAAAACCCTAATCTTGGAAATGCCGAATGAGCCCTTGAAGTCTTTGTCTTCATTCTTGGTCAAAAGTGATACATGTGATATGCCAGCTAGAAAATGTGATCATAGGCGTTGGATGGAACTTGGGGACCAAGGAGAACGATCCTAGTCGCTTAAATGGTCGGGTTCTTGGGTTTGGGGTGAAAACGATGGGCAGGGGAGGGTCCTACCCTCACATGGGTGTGTCCAGGGTCACATCTTTGGTGTGGGATCAAGTGAGGGGGTGTTTAATTTGTGATCTGGAAGGTTTGAACCAAAAACCCTTTGATTTAGGGTTTGATTAATCTGGGTGGGGATTAGGGTTTAAAGGGGATTAGGAGGTGTTTGATTCGTTTTGGTTAATTAAACATTTCAAATAAATGTTTAAGGAGGGAAAGTGGGGTAGGTTTGACTGGGGTTTGACCCTGGTTTATTTAATAAACCGGGTGTGATAGTGGGTAGGGTCGGGTTTATGGGTTATTGGGTGGGTACTGATGAGGTGGCAAGTGCTGGTTGGGTGGGAGAGTTTGTTTGGTTGGCAGGTTGACCCCCTCATGTTTCACCATTCTTTCACTTTGTTTTTAAAGCTGTCAACGCCTCATTTGCACTTATCAACTTTTACAATCTTGTCAAATTTGGCACAAAGGCTTTTAAAACTTTTTCCAAGGGCTTCTTTTGCATATTCTTGATTCTCCAAGGACTGATCTTGTACAATCTTCAAACATTAAGGACCATACTTGTACAATTGACATTTGGAGGGTCAATTGTGACAAGTTCTTCAAAAATGAGGGGCCAAATTTGCCAATCTTCAATTCTTCAAGGGTCATTTTGCAATTTTCCAAACTTGGGCCCGGTTCATTGTGCGACTTCGTTTCCCGTGTTCGTTTTTGAATGATTCTTGTGATCTTTTGCCAATTCCTCAATATCCGTACCTAAAAATACACAAGTAACAAACACGAGCATATATTTGGCATATTTGATGATATTTAATTGATTTTAAGCCCGTTTTGGACGATGAGACCATGTATAAAAGCAGTCTCATCACTTATCATCAAACTCTAGGGGATGACTCTTGTATACATAGGTGATTAATACAGAGTCCCTCAAAGGCGTAGAAATACTGAGTCTATTATCTAGTGGCATGGGGAGCATCCTAATGTTCTTGGCATAAGCAGTAGAAATGACAGAGTGAGTAGCACCCGTATCAAAAAGGACACACGCAGCTTGACCATACATATACAAGATTCCAGTGATGGTACCTGTAGACTTGTTGGCCTGGTCTCGAGATGTCGTGTAGACACATCCAGTGGTAGGAGGCGGCTTGGTATCAGCATGTCCCGATGTGCCCTCCATCTCGCCCTTACGGCAGTCCTTCATGCGATTGCCAGGAAGACCACACTTGAAGCATGCGTCGGTGTCACGACGACATGGCCGTGGGTGCCTACGGTGGCAAGTAGAGCAAAGAGGATGAGTATATCCTCCAGTAGGTGCTCTGGCTGGCTGAGGACCTGATAAAACATTTTACATGAGACATGATAATAGGGTACAAAGGACAATGCGAATCATCGTAAGATTGAATACCAGTGATAGCTAGACGGCTAGGCTGTGAACCTCTCTGGTTCTGGTCCCTACCGTTTCCATGGTTCCTGGTAGAAGATTTGCTAATGTGTCAGAATCATGAGTTATAACATGAAACCATAAGAAAATGCGTAAGTATTAGGACCTGCTGTCGTTGGAGTGTCCGCCGTTGTTACGGTAATTATCATTACCGCCACGCCTATCCGTAGCAGAACGGTCGTTAGTCTGACCGTTTCCCTTGGGCTGATTAGGCTGCTGCTGAGTAGCCGGCTGAGACCGGTCCCCAGTTTTCTGCCTGGAAGATACAGTTTAAAGAGATGAATTATTTGACATATATAGAAAGAATACGGATTGGTCACCGCTTGAATACGAATGTTTACCTCTTGTCGGGTTTCTCAGCTTCCCCGAACTCATCTCTCTCATGCAGCATCTCCAGCTTACGTGCCGCATCGGCCACTTGTGCTACTGTGTTGAACGTAGCACACACCAAGTTGTTTGCGACCGATGTGCGAAGAGCCCACCTAATGTGGTGTGCCTGCTCTTTAGGAGTACCTGTCGCTGCACCAAGGAAACCAGCTAAGCGAAGAAAGCGTTGCATGAACTCGTTGTTATTCTCCCCAGCTCTCTGTCGGATCCCATGGTACTCCCTCTTAAGCTTGTCTTGCTCAGCCTTGGGAAAGAACTGCACCATCACCCTATCTCTGAACTGAGAACATGTCAAACCAGCCACCCAATTATCACCTCCCTCAGACTGCTTCAATGCTAACCACCAATTTAACACATCGCCTTCGAACCGGTAACATGCCAACCTCGCCTTGAACACGGGGTCACAACCCATAGCATCGAAGATCTTCTCGATGTGAGCCAACCAGCTTTCAGCTTCACTAGGGCTATCTGTTCTCTAGAAAGCTCGAGGGCGGAGCTTGTTGAATCTCTCCAGTCATATTGCCAATGTCACTAGAGGAGGAGGAGGAGGAGGTGCTTAGTTTTGCTGTTGATTGTTGGCAGCATGAACCTCAGCCCTGATGTCATTCCTTAGTTGAGGAAGCAAAGCTTGCATTGCAGCTTGGATTGTTGCATTGAGTTGTTCTTGCTCGCGTGTGAGAACCATCTGACAGTATAACATAAAACACATGATTAAACTGATCAAACATAAAATATATACATGAAAAAAAATTATACCAATAAATCAAGAGAAAAAATTTTATGCAAGAAAATTTGTACATGAATGCATGATGCAGTTTTATGAAAACTTTTGTATGCTCGAGAGTGAACGCCTATGGTCAATTCACCAAAAATAAAAGACATGGCGAGGGGACGCCTATGGGTCGGTCCCAAATTTAAAAATTTTGATAAAACACATGCGACTAAATAGGGCCAGTCCTGTACCAACCATTACTTAGTCATAAACCTACGACAATGACATATATATATGTATGCATGAAAATGATGAATGCATGAAAACCGACTGTCAGTTCTAGGAAGACCATAGTGACTACCCACTAATCACAGGTCATGTTTTGAGAGCCTACAGGTCGAAGCCTTGGCTCTGATACCATAATTGTAACACCTCATTTTGATAAATGGAATGTCACGCGTAATTATGGCGTGTCATCAAAGCATACAAGGATAAATATCTAAAACATTATATGATCATAAAAAGGAAATACCAAAATCAAACATCGGTAATCCAAAAGTAAAGCTCATCACACACAAACATAAGTATTGTAAATGAAAGGACTAAACAATGTCCATGGAAAGAGTATCAAAGTATAGATAAGGTATAAAGTAAAGAAAGTCTAGAAAGCTTCCAGTCTGTAGAAACTAGAAGGGGGGGTTGAATAGTTTCTAGTTAGTTTTCAAAACATTTCGGCTTAATCCACTGTGTACGGTTCATTATGTGTACCCGCGGTTCCTTATCAATAACGAACCGCCGGTCCATTTAGGAACTGCCGACAGCGGACAAAACCATTTATTACATGTTAAGATTTAACCATCCTTTGTATCAAATTGCTTATCAATCTTGACTAGATATGAGATGTGTTTGATTGTAAGATAAATACTACAAGTAAGAACACACAAACACATCAAATCAAGAGTGCATCAAGCAATAGTCTAAACACTAAGCACACACGTACTAAGCCATAGCTTTTCTGCAACTAAGATATTTAGACTAAGGGATGCACACTTGACCATAATCTAAACATGAAGCACACACGTACTAAGCCAAAGCTTTTCCGCAACTTAGATGTTTAGATTATGTGATGCACACAAAGACACACAACACAAGTATGCAACTATAAATACATCTACAAAGGTAAAGACATAAATGTAAAGGAAAGTACCGACACGATGATTTATAGTGGTTCGGTCACGAAGCTCCTCTTCGCCCTACTCCACTCCTCGAGTACACCTACTCGAGAGTTACTTCACTAGTCAACAAGACTCCTTTCAAGGCGGAGAAAACCATATACGTCGCTTACACATTTCCGACACTAAGCTAGATGTCGAGTCCTAATCTTAGGTAGGACCAATCTACACAATGTCGCCTACTTCACCATTTTCTGACACAAGGCTAGATGTCGAGTCCTAATCATAGGTAGGACCAATCTACACCAATCTTCACCTAATCTACCCAATAGTTATGTTTTATGGCCCAACATAACAAACCTTGTGTTTTATGGCCTAAACACATAAACCATATAGATCTAAGCACACAACACTTAGATCTATAACTCTAACACAATATCCAAGTACTAACAAGACTTGGATCTACACAACTAACACCTAATCTAAGGATACCCATCACTTGTATATTCTACCCACATCCAAGTGAACCCAACACTTGGATCTTCTACACATACATCAAGTCCAAGTATACACATCACTTGGATCTTCATGTTTACATTGTAGGAAAACTAAAAACATAACTTAGATCTTTAGAATGAGAGATCTTCATCATTTAGTGAACCCAATACATCATGGTAATGATAGTGTTCTTCTCTTTGCACTTGAGAGGATGAGGAGATTGAGAATAAAATCACATCTTAAACAAGTTAATGAAAACTCACTAATCAAGGATCTAAGATGATTTTTGAAAGAAATTGTGCAAAAAGGGTTGAAAGAAAATCTGGAAATGATCCACTATTTATAGGACAACAATGCAACGGTCAAAAACACCCGCGGTTCCTTATCTCTACCCGCGGTTCCTTATCAATAAGGAACCGCGGGTTCCTTTAAGGAACCTTCGCGTTGGAGTCCGTGCAAATTTGTTCTTTAGTGGGGATATGCCATCTGGGGTAGTTTATACCCTCAAAGGATATTCCTTTCGCATATGGAATATGCCAAATTCAAATTAAAAAATATTCTTTGGAATATACCTTAGGGGATATTCTTTGGAATATTCCAAATCAAATTTCCATTTTTCTTTTTAATAAAACATTTTCTTAAAAACAAAGTTAATTAAAAATTACTTTGTTACTTTGTATAAAAGTGACTTTTAAGAAAATATTAATCCTTGATCACTTAGTTAGGTTAATGACAAGTTTATTCATACCTTGAGTGATTCATGCCAAATGCGATCTTGGAGGTGTCGAGAGAAGTATACAAATGTATTCTTGAGTGATTACGAGTACCTTACCGTTTTATATAATGTATTGTGATTTATACGTTTGTCATCAACAAAACACGAAGAGATTATATCGGCTAAACATCGTAATGTTTGCACTAACAATCTCCCCCTTTTTGATGATTACAAACAAGTAAACCGTAACGCATATTAAAATTTATAAGTTACTCGTTTACACTTACTTCTCCCCCTTTTGTCGAATCAAAAAGGTAGTCAACGTCTAGAAGAACAGAAGAAGCAACGTCGAGAGAGAACACGTCTAAAGAGGTAGTCATCGAAAGCACGTCATTTGAAGAAGAAAAGAATTGACGTCACACGAGCTTGCATCCGAAAGGTAGTCTTCATTTGTAAAAGAGGAGGATCGATTTCGAGAGAACATGCATCCAAAAATCTAATCATCCATTGTGGTTGTCGTTTGAGAGGCGAGAATCCAAACCATAAACCCATCATACAAAAATATTGAGCTTGCGTCATCCTAGTGAAGTCTTCAATCACCATAGGTTAACTAACTCCATGCATAATAAAATGCTTATCTTCAAGATTCCAAAATTCATTACTAGCAAGATGATGAATGATCGCAAATGTAATGACTTGAACTCTTTCAAATGCTCCCCCTTGATATGAGCTCCCCCTTGCTTGAGGCACCAACAAAGCAAGAATAGTGACGAGCTACAAAAATGGGTTAGAAGTGTCCTACAAAACAAGGTTAGTAGACAAGAGCATATATAAAAAGAGATGTCACCCAAACGGGGATGATAAACAAGTCGTTTGCACAAACAATGATAAGCAAAGAAGTGTACATGCGATGCTATCAATCCAAAAACAAATCAAAGGAGAGGATCTTGACAAGATCAAGTCATAATTGTTGGAATAGAGATAGAAAAGAAACATCCATACCAATTGTAATGATAATATGTCAAAGGGTAAAGAGCTTAGAATTTTTGGAATCACCCAAGAAAATTCAAGAATTAACCATCAACTCTCAAAAAAGAGGAACAAAAATATCTCAACCTAGAGACATTTTTGACCCAAAAAAAATAAAGGAAAACCAAAAGCGGATAAATCGGCGCTTTAAGAAAAATTCGGGATATAGGACATTATAGGCAAAAATTCGTATGAATGTCGACACCAAATGGTGTTTATCATACGATAAACTACATGCTCAAAGTTTTGTAGCTCTTCTCAATCATTATGGATGTTCAAAGAACAATTACATGATGAGGAAAGGGTAAGGCTCGACTCAACTTAGTTTAGAAAGACTAGAAGAAAGAGACTCGACTTAGAAGAGCATGATTAAAATGAATTGAGAGAGACTCAACAAAGAAGTTAAGGATAACTTCACGAAACTAGAGAAGAAACTCAAAAGAGAAGAAAAGAAGGAATCTTCAAGAAAACTGTTGGGAATAAATTATAGCCAGTTCACTTGAGCGCTGACAAGAGTAAAACAAGCGTTGACAAGAGTAAAACAAACGCTGACAGCTCAAGCGTTGACAAGACAAAGTCAAGCGTTGATACATTGAAGACAAGCACTGATGGGAAGATATACTCTACGCGTTTATTGTATTCTAGATTACTTCTAGTAAAGATAGGAACAACAATGTATTTTCTATATTTATCTTTACCTAGAATAGTTGATACGTAGATTATTGTACAAGGCTTCTTATGTCTATAAAAGAAGACCTTTAGGTTAATGTTCAATATAAGTTTTCATACGTAAACTACTTTCATTGTAAGCAAGTTTGATATCATTAATCAAAGTGAAAGTTTGTTTATATCTTGTGTGTTCTTGTTTAAGTGTTAATTCCGCATAACACTTAGATTGTCTTATACATATACAAAGGTTTCTCTAAGTGTATTACTTGATCTAATCTCGTATACATAAAGCTAAATCGATCTAAGTTTGGGATCAACAAGTGGTATCAGAGCTTGTTGAGGAACTTTTGATCTTAAAGAACACAAGAACCCTAAAAATCACCAAAACCCTAATTTTCTCAAAACCCTAACAACATCATGTCAAATCCAGAACTAACCTCCTCCTCCTCACCTTTACCAAACATCAAGATTCCCATGCTTGATGCAACCAACTTTGAATTGTGGAAATTCAACTTTGAACAATACATGGGGATCTATGACTACACACTCTAGGAGATTATTGAATATGGAAACACATTCAATAAGGCTCAAAAGATTGCTAATGCCATTGCTGCAAGAACAGTTGTTGCTGGATGTTCAGAAGCAGATAAGAAGGAAAAACCTGATGATGGTAGAGCTGTGTCTGCTGAAGACATAGCTTAGAAAAGGGTTGACATGAAAACCCTAAATATTCTGAAACTCTCTTTGGGACAAGAAAACCAGCATAAATACAGAGGTTATGAATCTGCTAAGGACCTTTGGGCAGCTCTTGAAGTTGCATATGGTGGCAATGAAGATACTAAGGAAGAGAAGAAGAAGCAACTCATGCATGATTATGCTGTCTTCAAGGCTCAACCTAATGAAAAGCTCAGTAGTGTGAGAAGCAGATTGCTTGATATTACAAGCAAATTGTCCTTCATGGGGACACAACTTGGTGATGTTGACATCAATGCTACTTTTCTTAAAAGTCTTGGTGAGGCGTGGAAGATTGAGGCAAGATCTATTCTTGCCACTAATACTCACAAAAGTTCCACGTTTGATGATATCTACAACAAACTGAGGCTGTTGGAAGATGAAACTCTTTTAGAGCATAGAAGCAAGTCCACCAACAGTAACATGGCCTTCTTTTCTCATAGTGAAGGTCAATTCAATCAGAAGGACTCCTACATGCATCCAGTTACTGGATCATCATGTGTCAGCGCTGGAACATGTCTTGTCAACGTCTCCTTTTCAGACGCTAACACATTCAAAAGTGACTCACCAAGAGTTAAACCTGCTGGTTTGGATCTTGATATTGTATGTGCTTATATTGCTTCTTTGCCCAATGGTTCAGTGATTACATATGAGGACCTTGAGCAGATAAGTGATGAGCACTTGGAAGAGATGGACATTAAGTAGAACTTGGCTCTTGCTAGTATAAAAGCAAACAGGTGGAACAAAAGGTTTAAGAAGAAGATGACCTTCAATGCAAAGGACACAGCTGGATTTGATAAATCCAAAGTTGAATGCTACAACTGTCATCGTATGGGGCACTTCATGAGGGAATGCAGATCTCCTAGAAGATCTGATGCTGGTAAACCCTCAAGTCAAGTTTTTAAAGCTCAGGATCCTAAAGCCATGGTTGCAGTTCAAGGAATTGATGGTATGGGATGGGATTGGAGCTATCTGGCTAAGGATGTGGAAGAGGCTAAAGCTTTGGTTGCTGAAATTGAAGAAGAAGAGCATGTTGAATATGCTCTCATGGCACACTCCTCCTCTTCATCTGATAATGAGGTATACGATGATGATTTTTGTAGTAAAGGTTGTAGGTTAAATACTGAGAAACTTAACAAAGAGGTGTTAAGGTTATTAGCTGATGTGAGTACTGAAAGATGGAAACTGTCTAATTACCAACTAGCTCTCACTCAAACTAAGAAGACAGTTTCTGAATACAAGAAAATGGAATTTGACTTAAAATATAAAATAAATATCTTAAAACATGAGTTAAATGCTAGTATGGATATTAGAAACATCATGGAAAGGGTTAATGGTGAGTTACAGGCTAAGTTAGTTGAAGCCATTAAAAACAAAGATAATGTTGGCCTTAAAATCCAGAGACTTGATAAGGCAACACAAACCCTAGGTGAATGTGTGAGTAAACAAAGGGATCCTAAGGACATGACTGGGATTGGGATGAAAGACTACTTTGTGGTTCCACCACCAGCTGGTGACTTCTATGGTGTCCAATAAAAGGACCTATCTTGGACTGGTTTGCCAGAACTCCAAGAGGAGGAATTCATTCCTCCACCAAGAGTTGTCACCCCAGTTGAAGAGTATCAACAAAAGTTGACTGACCTGAATGAATGGAAGAAAGCTAACCCTACATTATTTGTTAAGGGTGGCTTGCTATGTGAAAGTCTTAGTGAGTCAACTCCCATTAAGGTTACAAACCCAATCACTGGTAAAGCTATTGACCTTGGCTCAAACACTGTTAGAAAACCTAGCATTAAGTATGCAGAGATGTATAGGAATACTAGGTCACCTAAGAGCCAAGTTAGTATTGATGGAACAGGCTTTTTCTCTTCTAGACCTAGGGTTGTGTCTAGAAAAGCATGTTACACTTGTGGTAGCTTTTCACATTTAGCATATAAGTGTGTCAACGCTCCCAAAGTCAGCGCTGACAGGAACAAATTCAGCGCTGACAGGAACAAAGTCAACGTTGTTAGAAAGTCAAGCGTTGTCAGACCCAAACCTTGTGTGCAGCAAAGTCCACAAGTGATTAGACCTGCCCCATTCTTCACTAGAGGGTCTAACACTCATGGACAAAGACCATTTCAAAAGACAAACACTTGGTCTAAAAGGCAATGGGTTTCTGTAGCAAACCCTAGGTTCAACGCTGACAAGGGTAATTTCAGCGTTAACAAGACCAATTCCAACGCTGACAGAAACGTGACCAGACCTAAATATTTGCAACCACAGGGTAAGGGGTCTAAAGCTTCTTCAAGCTTAACATGGAGACCAAAGAAAGATCAAAACCCTAATGATAATGGGATTTCAGTGACCTGCAACAGATTTAGTTACATTTCAAAGGTCATTACAAAACCTATTGGGGTTAATTGGGTATTTCATTCTAAGAAGGATGAAAATGGGGTTGTTATGAGAACTAAGTCTATTCTTATTGAACAACCAGATGAATCCAAGTCTTCTAAGGCTTGGGTTCCCAAAGAAAACTAATTTGTTTTCTTTATGTGCAGGGCATTCAAAAACAGGTCAATGATTATGGATATTGGGATAGTGGATGCTCAAGGCACATGACAAGGAAGGAAGATTATTTGACTAACTTCACTCCCATTAGAGATGGTGATAAGGTTTACTTTGGAGGCGGATATGGTACTATCACAGGCAAAGGAACCCTTCTCACCAAGAACTTACGTTTTGAGAACGTATTTTTGGTAAAGGAACTTGACTACAATCTTTTTAGTGTATCACAAGTTTGTGATAACAAAAATAAAGTTCTGTTTACTGATACTGAATGTTTGGTGTTAAGCAAGGATTATAAGATCCCTGATAAGAAATATATTGACTATAGAACACCTAGGCATAAGGACATATACAATGTGAATCTGAATGGGATTAGAATGAATAACAATATGTCTTGTTTTTATGCTAAAGCTTCAGTAGATGAAAGTAATTTACGGCACATGAGACTAGGGCACATAAATTTTAAGAATATAAACAGGCTTGTGAGACTTGGCTTGGTTGATGGTTTTCCTGAGAAGGCCTTCTACAATGACCACTTTTGTGTTGCATGTCTTAAAGGCAAGCAACACAAGGTCTCATTCAAGTCTAAACAGGTGCATTCTAGTACTAGACCTCTTCATTTGCTTCATATGGACCTCTTTGGTCCAACCAATATAGAAAGTTTGAATGGAAAGTCCTATTGCTTTGTCATCACATATGACTTTTCTAGGTTTACTTGGACCTTCTTTCTAGCTATGAAGAGTGACACAGCTAATACTTTAATTGATTTTATCACTCAGATTGAGAAGAAATCTGGCAATGAAGTCAAAATACTTAGGAGTGATAATGGTGTGAATTTAGGAATAAAAAGTTAGATGATTTTTGTGCCAGGAAAGGAATTACTAGGCAATTCAGTGTTGCCAGAACCCCATAGCAAAATGGAGTTGCTGAGAGGAAAAATAGAACCCTAATTGAAGCAGCCAGAACCATGTTGGCTGATGCTCATTTTCCTATAGCCTTTGGGCTGAGGCTGTTAATACAGCTTGTTATGTTCAAAATAGAGCATTGGTTAACAAAATTCAAAACAAAACACCTTATGAGTTACTTTGGGGAAGAAAACCTAATATTGGTTTTCTTAGACCTTTTGGTTGTCATATAGTAGTTTTAGACACTAGTGATGCCTTAGGTAAATTTAGTGCAAAAGATGATGAAGGCTACTTCATGGGGTATTCAGTGCAGAGCAAGGGATATAGGGTTTATCTGAAAAAGGAAAAACGTATACTTAAAAGAGTACATGTTAGGTTTTTAGAGAATAAACCTAGTGATCCTGAAAGTGGTCCTAATTGGTTGTTTGACTTGGAACCTTTGTCTAGAGCTTTAAATTATATGCCTGTCACTAATCCAGACATTGTGAAGGTAACTTCAAGTGTTGTGGAAGAACAAGTTGTTGATGTTTCAGGTACACAGGTTCATGAAAAGGTTGGATCACAAGCAGAAAAGTCATCTCCTATACAAGAATATGTTACAATCCCCATATAGACAGATGCTTTTGCTGCTGCTGATACTGGTGGTAAAGATAATGGTGGTTTCCAAGTACCACAAGATAACAACATGCATGGTCCTTCAGGCGCTGACAAAGGCAAATCTAGCGCTGACAAGACCAATTCAGACGTTGATGGCTCAGACGTTGACAACAATAGTTCAAGCGTTGTTAGCTCTCACGCTGACAAACAAGGTTCAGGCGTTGACAACACTTCTGCACATCTTTTATCTTCCACTTTTGAACAAGGTGAACCTTCCAATTTATATGAAGAGGTTCATCCTCATTTTGATGGAAGAGAGTCTGAAGAAGAAGATATTGGCAACATGGAGAATGAGGTTGAGGACACCAGACTTTTTGAAGGAGGAGTTCTCACTTCTACTATGAAGAATCACCCCACCTCTCAAATCATTGGTGATATTATGACTCATGTTCAGACTAGAAGATCTCATCAAGGTCTTGGTGGGTTTATTGCCAATATTCACAAGAAGGTTGATGCCCCTCTTGTGCAAGCATGTTTGTTTGCCTGTTTTCTGTCACAACAGGAACCCAAGAAGATATTTGATGCTCTCAAAGAACCAAGTTGGGTGGAAGCAATGCAGGATGAGCTTCACCAATTTGCAATTCAGGATGTTTGGGAGCTGGTTGATTGTCCCAGGTATGTCAGACCTATAGGAACAAGATGGGTTCTAAGAAACAAAAGAGATGAAAGAGGTATTGTGGTCAAAAACAAGGCAAGGTTAGTGGCTCAGGGTTATACACAAGAGGAGGGGATAGACAATGAGGAGATCTTTGTACTAGTTGCAAGGATTGAAGCTATTAGGATCTTTTTAGCCTATGCATCCTGCATGGGCTTCACTGTCTATCAAATGGATGTCAAGAGTGCCTTCCTCTATGGAACAATTGTTGAGGAGGTATATGTGATGCAGCCTCCTGGCTTTAAGGATCCAGAGAATCCAGATAACGTGTATAGAGTCAAGAAGGCTATGTATGGACTTCATCAAGCCCCAAGAGCATGGTATGGTACTTTGTCTACTTACTTAGTGGACAATGGATTCAAGGGGGGCACCATAGATCAGAAACTATTTACAAAGAAGAAAGGTAAGGATGTGTTGCTTGTTCAGGTCTATGTTGATGATATCATTTTTGGGTCTACTGATCCAAAGATGAGTGAGGATTTCTCCAAGCTTATGACAGACAAATTCAAGATGAGTGCTATGGGGGAGATGAACTTCTTTCTTGGTTTACAAGTTCAGCAGAAAGAAGATGGTATCTTCATCTCCCAGGACAAATATGTGGCTGAGATCTTGAAGAAGTTTGGCTTTTCTCCACATGAAAAGAGGGCTACTACTCCTATGGATAGAGAACACCCTTGGGGAAAGATTGGAGATGGGAAAGATGTTGATGTCAGGCACTATAGATCCATGATTGGATCATTGATGTACCTTACAGCCTCCAGACCTGACATCATGTTTGATGTGTGTGCTTGTGCACGCCATCAAGTGACTCCCAAAGAATGTCACCTTTATGCTGTGAAGAGGATCTTTAGGTACCTAAGATGCTATCCTAGTCTTGGTTTGTGGTACCCAAAGGATTCACCATTGGAGCTGATTGCATATTCAGACAGTGACTATGGAGGTGATAAGTTTGATAGAAAATCCACAACGGGTGGATGTCAGTTTCTTGGGAGCAGGTTGATATCTTGGCAATGCAAGAAACAAATAGTGGTGGCTAATTCTACAACTGAAGCTGAGTATGTGGCTGCAGCTGCTTGTTGTGGACAAGTTTTGTGGATTCAGAACCAGCTGTTAGACTATGGGTATAATTTCATGCATACCAAGATATTTGTTGACAATAACAGCACATTATGCATCATTAAGAATCCTGTACATCATTCTAAAACTAAACACATAGAAATTAGACACCATTTTATAAGAGATTGTTTTGAAAAGGGTTTAATACAACCAGATAGGGTTGACACATAAGAAAATGTGTCAGATTTACTAACTAAACCTTTTGATGTTGGGAGGTTTCAATATTTGGTAACAAGTATTGGAATGATCAATCTCACATAATATGTGTTTTGGAGTCTTTTTGTAAAAGTATGTACAGGATAATGCATTGTTATTGGTCTTTTTGAGGATTTAGATTTTCCACTATATTTTTCTAACACTGACAAAGGTTGCTTGAACGTTGATAAGTGTTTTTGTGACGTTGTCAGCAATATATTTTTCTAACGCTGACAAAGCTTCCCTCAACGCTGTCATGTGTTATCGGGGCGTTGTCAGAAACAATGTCGGCAACAAGGACTAAGGGTTTTGGGTTATCCTTTTCCTGATGAAGGAACTTTAAATAAATATCATAAACAGGAATTTCCCCCAGCCTGGAAGTACCTCATACATGTCCTCTTACAATGTTTGAGTCCCAAATGTACTGCACACAATGAGATCAATAGATCTATTGCAAGTGCTATTGTGTGCATTGCTACTGGGCAAAAATTTAATTATTCCAAAATGATTTTTGAGGGCATGTGTAAAAATAAAGGGAAAAAAATGACTTTAGCTTGTCCTAGATTTTTACAAATGGTTTTTGATGTCCAAGGATACTGCACAAGGGATCATAATGATTTTTATGAGATCCCTGTGCAAAAGAAAGCAATTTTTATAAAGATGAACTCACCCCCACATCGTGACCTACCTCTTACACCAGCTATGATTGTTGTTATTCAAGCAGCTCAACCCCAACCAGACCCCCAATCCCAAATTGACCCAATACCTGAACCATTACCTTCACCCCAACATATGCAAATTGACCAATAACCCTTCGACGTTGACACGTTAAATGTTGGCGTTGATGTGCCTATTTCCAACGTTGACACACAACCTTCACAGACCCAAACACCCCTTAACCAACCCACATCCACCCAATCCACATCATCATCTCCACCAACACAATATAGGTTACAAAAACGCCAAAGGACTACTGGAGTGTTCTCCTCTAGTGGTCCTAGCCATGTAGCAGAGAGAACCACTACCACAAGTGTGGTTGGTGTTATGGATGAGGCTGGGACTATTGGTTCTGGCTTAGATGTTGGCCAAGGCAGTCCCACCATAATTAAGACCTCATCCATACCCAATGAATCTGAATTGGGAGGTCAAATACCCATTTTAGAAGAGGGCAGATTGGAACCAATGACTTTGATGGAATTGACGGCAGTCTGCATGAGCTTGCAAAAGAAAAATGCAGACTTGGTACAAGTTGTCAGCACACAAGGCCTTGAACTCAAGCAATTGAGGGAGAGGATTGTTATTTTGGAGACTACTAGTACAAGGAGAGGGATGGAGGAATCTTCCAAAGGGGAGGATGATCAAATAAATGTGAGTGATAAGGGCAGCCATGATGGTCAGTCTTTGGATGTTGCTGAGGCCCTAACAAGTTTGAAGAAACAGACAGGTTTTGATACGTCTCTAGTCTCTCCTACAAACTTAAATTTATCATTTACAGCCATGTTGGAGGAAATTGCAAAAGGCGCTGAGGCAGGAAATTTGAGCGTTGACAAGGAGAATTTGAACGCTGACATGAGTATTTTGGGCGCTGACAAAGCAAAAGTGAGCGTTGACAGACCTGCAAATGAGGTTGATGTATCCCAGTCATCATCCATCATCTAGGAGGTTTCTTCACAGGTATCACCATCTACCTTATCAACAATTGATCCATTAGATAAGGGTAAGGGTATTATGGTAGAAGAGTTTGTTCCAAAGAATGCAGCACAGATTGAATTTGATAGAAAGTTGGCTGCACAAATTGTGGAACAAGAAAGAAAGGAGGTGAGAGAGTCACCATTTGTTGTCACTTTAGAAGAGCAAGAAGGAAGTGATGAAGCTAGCTCAGACTCAAGTGTTATGATCATAGAACAGCCAGAAAGACTTGAGTATGGAGATGAGTTGGCCAAGGAGAAATTGAGAGAGTTGAAATTGCAGGTTGATTTTGACATGCCAGAGGTGGTTCAAATGTATCATGCTTGGGAAGATAGATGTATGGAGAATCCACACTTGACCATTTCAGATCAGATATAGGGTTTGGAGATTCTTCTCAGAGTACAAAAGGATTGCAAGGTTATTTTGAAACACAAAGCAAGCAATGTTCTCTCAGAGTTGAAAAAGGATAGAAGGGAGTTGTACTGCATGTTGCTCAGGTGTCATGGAACAGGGTGGACTTATCAGAAATTGAAGGCATTGTCATTTGATGAGTTGGAATGTAGAGCTTATCCCATTTGGGTTAGAGTGCAGGAAGCAAACACTCTAAGACTTCTTTCTGATGAAAGAAAAGAATAACTTGCAGAGGAAATGGAGCTCAAGAAAGCAATGTTTGTTCCCAGACCAGTGAAAAAGGGAGTTTCTCTTGAGTTTCCCAAAGATATGGATCCATTACATCCAAGTGAAGCTGTCATAAGAAAGAGCCTCAAGCTCTCACCATTAGAAGCTTCAGATATGGTACAAGTGTTACCACTAGATTCCAGAAACCCAATTGTGAGCTATGAAGAAGATGAATGTGGGTTTTGGAAGATTGGCAGGTATGGAAAAGAGGTGTAGACTTTTACCACCCTTATATCTTTGTTTGCAAGTTGTGATAGAGAAGACTTGGTAGACCTATAGAGGTTGTTAGAGGCCAAGTATGAGGCTGAAGCACCAACTTCAGCCAATGGAATAAAACTGTGGTCCACATTCAAGAGAATGTGTGGACCAAAAGATGAGGATCCTGCTATTTGGAAGGATCTTGAAGATGATCTCAGTGGTCTTCAATGGAGATTGTATTCAGCTGCTGGTGTTTATTATTTGAGTGCTACAAAGTTTGCTGAGTATCTACTTGTGGATGGTCAGTATTTCATATCCAAGGATATCTTGGAGAAGATGAAGAACACTCAGCTGGAAATTGATTATTCAAGTGACGTGGCAAAAGACTTGATCAGATTTATTTATTACCAATATGAGAAGGTTTGTAAGATTCCTCCTAGTTCTTAATGTTTATTCAGAAACTTGATCACTAGAGTAGATATCAAGTTTAGGGGAGGATTGTTGGGAATAAATTATAGCCAGTTCACTTGAGCGCTGACAAGAGTAAAACAAGCGTTGAGAGGAGTAAAACAAACGCTGACAGCTCAAGCGTTGACAAGACAAAGTCAAGCGTTGATACATTGAAGACAAGCACTGATGGGAAGATATACTCAACGCGTTTATTGTATTCTAGATTACTTCTAGTAAAGATAGGAACAACAATGTATTTTCTATATTTATCTTTACCTAGAATAGTTGACACGTAGATTATTGTACAAGGCTTCTTATGTCTATAAAAGAATACCTTTAGGTTAATGTTCAATATAAGTTTTCATACGTAAACTACTTTCATTGTAAGCAAGTTTGATATCATTAATCAAAGTGAAAGTTTGTTTATATCTTGTGTGTTCTTGTTTAAGTGTTAATTCCGCATAACACTTAGATTGTCTTATACATATACAAAGGTTTCTCTAAGTGTATTACTTGATCTAATCTCGTATACATAAAGCTAAATCGATCTAAGTTTGGGATCAACAAAAACTCGTCAAAAGAGAAAAAGACCAAAACGAACAAAGGGACTCAATGGTCGCGGCTCGTTAAATAGATCCGTGGTTCATTATCAATAATGAGACCCAAGTTTATTTGAGGAACCGTGGACATTGGGTGTCCAAAACTGATTAATGACTCAAAGTAAAATCACTTGGTCAAACAGTTTAAGAAAAGTTGCTAAATTGCTTGAACGCCAATGCTTCGGATATGACTTTTAACAATTGCAAAAGCAAGTTAAAATTACTTGAATATTTCAAAAGAAATATTTAAGTTGTCAATCTTACTAGGAGAGGAATTAGATTAAAATCTAACTTTCCTTGACAACCGAGTGAGAAAATAAAGAAGAAAAGAAAGATCACGAGAATAACGAGATCCAAGACTCAAAGACAAATCATGTTAAAAAAACATGAAGGGAAAAACAAGAGAATAAAGATCATACAAAGATGTATGAAACTCAAGCCTAAAACTTAAGCATAATTTTAATCCTAGTTACACTAGAAAACTAAGATTTTCTTAAATTGGATGTCTTAGCAATAAGCGATCCACATGCTTAAATGAAAGAGAAGGTGGTGGCGGAATTTGGTGGGGTAAAAGGAGAATTCACCAAGGGTTCAACAAAGTCATTCTCAATGGGAACACTTTGTATGGGTTGAGGTTGGGTAGTCACATCCAAGAGAGTACTTGGAGTGAAGGGTGACGTTAACTCATTCATTCTAGATTGGAATGAAGAGGAGGTAGAACCATGTGAATGGTTGGTGCTATGTGTTGAGGTAGTCTTGCATGGAGCAAGAGGTGGTGAGGGTGATGAAGATATGAGAATGGGCACAATCTCATTCTTAGGTGCGTGAAAGGGTGAAGAGTTAAGTTTAGGTAACTTAATCTTAATTTTGAGGTGCCTCTTTGAAGAGGAGGTTTTGGATGAATTGGAGGTTCTTATAGAAACCATGGTAGTAATGGGTGGTGTAAGGGGTAAGGATGAATAGTTTGAGGTGTGAAGAACATGGCTAACAAGGAGGGTTTAAAAGGGTGAGGGGATGATCCAAAATAGTAAAAGGTTAAAAAGGGAAAGCCCAAGATATTTTGGGAGTGATCAAAGGTTTGAAACAAAGATTCCAAAGGCTGTTGGAACAATTGGGAAGTTACAGAAAACCCGAATTTGAGAGATTCTGCCCGCGGTTCTTTATCTCCACCGGTGGTTCCATATTGATATAGAGCCGCGGTCTATTTAAAGAACCGCCTACAGAGGCTTGGTTTAGGTGGTGAAGGAGGATTTTCTAATTCAGCAAATCCTAATTTTCTAGTCTAACTTATCATAAAGTCATGCTTAAGAGCAATAAAAACTAGAACACACACAAAGGAAAGACACATATGTTCAATTAGAATGTAAGAAGAAATATAAGAAGAACCTAATGGCTACAAAAGAAAAAGACTCCTAATGACATACAAAGTTCATCAAAGTAAACTATCATTAGTCATATATACGAAGAGCCATTTAGCCAATTTAGAGAATGAGTATGAGACTATCACTAGAGGTGCTCAATTAAGGCTAAACACGACCATTTTTACGAGTTATACACGAACTCAACTTCCCACATGGAAGTAATTCAACCGTTAGGTCAAATTAAGATCCTAGTGCATAAATTATCTAGTAGTCATTCTCAAGTTAGACAAAATGTAATTCCAACATTTGCCTAATAAAGTTTAGCAAGGATGAAACTTGGATGGCGACACAATGCATGACCTAATGAGGGTTAAGAATGCACCATTGCATATCTTGTCAAACAAGTCTAGTTAAGGTTATTTACCTTAATAAAACTTGAGGCCAATAACTTTGAAGTGTATAAACAAAGTTTACACAAACCAAAGGAACACTCTTGATTGGTCTTTCGGAAATGACACATTTATAAATTGCATAGCAATGTAAATTACTTGAGTATTTCGGATGAAACATCCAAGTTATCAAACCGACTCTATTGTGCATTATAAGTACTTAATAAACAAAATATGTCTAACAATTTGAACAAGTAGATTCAATATAACACCATCAACACAAGTGTGAGTTATGATCCGATGTATATTATTAATAAACCACATTCATGTCTACACCAAAAAAAACATGTCAATTAGATTCGATAATGATACCCATCATAGTTTGAATAATGCATTGATATTTAATCGAAATCTTTCTTGATTCCCACAAACACTCTTTTAAGAGAAAATAGCTAAGATTTTCAAAGGGGTCTTCATGTTTTATAGTGAGACATTTATCTACTTGAACTAATAACACAATGATCGAGTAAGACAACCTAAATCAATAGATTTGAAAAGCTCCCAAAGCTTTCAAACCTAAAAGTGTTAAAGAACATGCCGAGGTGTACAAGATGTTTATGTAACATTTGTAAACCAAGAGATGTTAATCTTATATGCAATGCACACATAATGTTGCAACTAAAATGCAAGTAATCTAGCATACATCCTAATTAGGAAAAACTAGATACTAACAAATACCAAGCAAGGCACAAGAGACTAGACATATAAGCAACACTACTACAAATAGCAAGGAACACTAAATAATGTCTACATATAATAATAACACACAAGGAAACACACACAAACAATTAGCTTAACACATAAAAGCATTCGTCCATGTTTTGAGTGTTAGATACAACAAAGTATTCATAGCTTGATTTTATTTAAAAATAGTCTTTGACCCATTTTTAATTAAGTTTAACAACTTTGTAAATATATCAATTTTCAAAGATATATCACCAAGAGATGTCCGACTAAATAGAAAAGAGTAAAACACAAGTTTTACGACAAACCGACGCTCAATATTTTGGACAAAGTATGGAACTTAGAAACCATCCAAATTTTAAAGTTTGAATAAAGGTTTGGAATCATGTTTATTTGAAAGAAAATTCAAGTACGTTCGAAATGACGGTACGGTTGATTTTATATGATTTTTCAAAGTTTTCAAAAATCTGTGTCGGACTGACTGCGGTTCCTTATTGATAAGGAACCGTGGGGAATAGATAAAGAACCGCGTCCAGAGGACAAAATGGGGTTTTTGGCCAAAATCATTTGGTAACTTTTTGGAAGGACTTAGGACTCTAAAAATATAATTTTAGACACATAGAACTCGTATTTAAGAGTTAATTATGACACAAAAGATTTTTATACTTCCAAACATGAAAAGATTTAATTCAAGCTATTATACAAAGTTTATTTAACACCAAAACTTGTACGAATGAAACAACAAACATATTTCATAAGTAATCACTCTTCATGAACAATTTGATACAAAGATCGTCTCTATTTTTAAAAACCGTTTTCATTTTAAAAACCATTTGTTTTGAAAAATAGAGCAAAGATCGATCCAAGCTTTAAAGTACAATATACTTCAAAGATCTTGAATAACCTCGTTCTGATACCAATTGTAGAAACTAGAAGGGGGGGGGGGGGTTGAATAGTTTCTAGTTAGTTTTCAAAACATTTCGGCTTAATCCACTGTGTGCGGTTCCTTATGTGTACCCGCAGTTCCTTATCAATAATGAACCGACGGTCCATTTAGGAACCGCCGACAGCGGACGAAACCATTTATTACATGTTAAGATTTAACCATCCTTTGTATCAAATTGCTTATCAATCTTGACTAGATATGAGATGTGTTTGATTGTAAGATAAATACTACAAGTAAGAACACACAAACACATCAAATCAAGAGTGCATCAAGCAATAGTCTAAACACTAAGCACACACGTACTAAGCCATAGCTTTTCTACAACTAAGATGTTTAGGCTAAGGGATGCACACTTGACCATAATCTAAACATGAAGCACACACGTACTAAGCCAAAGCTTTTCCGCAACTTAGATGTTTAGATTATGTGATGCATACAAAGACACACAACACAAGTATGCAACTATAAATA
Organism: Glebionis coronaria; assembly: GCA_025667525.1. Lineage (NCBI taxonomy): Eukaryota > Viridiplantae > Streptophyta > Magnoliopsida > Asterales > Asteraceae > Glebionis > Glebionis coronaria. The sequence goes on from JANFOE010000311.1 coordinate 795,080, forward strand.
CATCTACAAAGGTAAAGACATAAATGTAAAGGAAAGTACCGACACGATGATTTATAGTGGTTCGGTCACGAAGCTCCTCTTCGCCCTACTCCACTCTTCGAGTACACCTACTCGAGAGTTACTTCACTAGTCAACACGACTCCTTTTAAGGCGGAGAAAACCATATACGTCGCTTACACATTTCCAACACTAAGCTAGATGTCGAGTCCTAATCTTAGGTAGGACCAATCTACACAACGTCTCCTACTTCACTATTTTCTGACACAAGGCTAGATGTCGAGTCCTAATCATAGGTAGGAACAACCTACACCAATCTTCACCTAATCTACCCACTAGTTATGTTTTATGGCCTAACATAACAAACCTTGTTTTTTATGGCCTAAACATATAAACCATATAGATCTAAGCACACAACACTTAGATCTATAACTCTAACACTATATCCAAGTACTAACAAGACTTGGATCTACACAACTAACACCTAATCCAAGGATACCCATCACTTGGATATTCTACCCACATCCAAGTGAACCCAACACTTGGATCTTCTACACATACATCAAGTCCAAGCATACACATCACTTGGATCTTCATGTTTACATTGTAGGAAAACTAAAAACATAACTTAGATCTTTAGAATGAGAGATCTTCATCATGTAGTGAACCCAAAACATCATGGTAATGATAGTGTTCTTCTCTTTGCACTTGAGAGGATGAGGAGATTGAGGATAGAATCACATCTTAAACAAGATTAATCAAAACTAACTAATCAAGGATCTAAGATGATTTTTGAAAGAAACTGTGCAAAAAGGGTTGAAAGAAAATCTGGAAATGATCCACTATTTATAGGACAACAATGCAACGGTCAAAAACACCCGCGGTTCCTTATCTCTACCCGCGGTTCCTTATCAATAAGGAACCGCGGGTTACTTTAAGGAACCGCGGGTTCCTTTAAGGAACCTCCGCGTTGGAGTCCGTGCAAATTTGTCCTTTAGTGGAGATATGTCATTTGGGGTAGTTTATACCCTCAAAGGATATTCCTTTGGCATATGGAATAAGCCAAATTCAAATTAAAAAATATTCTTTGGAACATACCTTAGGGAATATTCTTTAGAATATTCCAAATTCAAATTTCCATTTTTCTTTTTAATAAAACATTTTCTTAAAAACAAAGTTAATTAAAAATTACTTTGTCACTTTGTATAAAAGTGAGTTTTAAGAAAATATTAATCCTTGATCACATAGTTAGGTTAACAAGTTTATTCATACCTTGAGTGATTCATGCCGAATGCGATCTTGAAGGTGTCGAGAGAAGTATACAAATGTATTCTTGAGTGATTACGAGTACCTACCGTTTTATATAATGTATTGTGAATTATATATATATATATATATATATATGTATATATATATATATATATATATATATATATATATATATTACATATATATATATAGATATATATATATATATATATATATATATATATATATATATATATATATATATATATATATATATATATATATATATATATATATATATATATATATATATATATATATATATATATATATATATATATATATATATATATATATATATATATATATATATATATATATATATATATATATATATATATATATATATATATACATATATATATATATATATATATATATATATATGAATATATATATATATATATACATACATATATATATATATATATATATACATATATATATATATATATATATATATATATATATATATATATATATATATATATATATATATATATATATATATATATATATATATATATATATATATATATATATATATATATATATATATATATATATATATATATATATATATATATATATATATATATCTATATATATATATATATATATATATATAATATATATATATATATATATATATATATATATATATATATATATATATATATTTATATATATATATATATATACATATATATATTTACGTTTGTCATCAACAAAACACGAAGAGATTATATCGGCTAAGCATCGTAATGTTTGCACTAACACAGTTCATATGCACGTACGCTTAAAGTCTACGAGCGTCCCTGAGTACCTGCCGTTTTGGGAACATGAAAAGGAAAACGGCTGAGCAATACGCTCAATGCACGGATGTACAATAAAGCATGAATAATATAAGCATATAAGCATATAACAGCGGAAGAAACTAAGTCCTGGATAACCCGGTTAAGTCTTAATAAAACTGGTTTTATTGTTTGAAAAGCCTTATGTTTATCTTGTAAAAATTGTTTAACATATTTTACCATTAGCCAATATAGGTCATGAAAATCAACATTGCATGAATACTTGGAGGGGTGACCTCGTCATGCAAATTAGAGGGGCTGCCTCTAATTTAATATACTGGTTTTGGGTAGGAGGGATCAGCTCCTTGTGAAGGATGCAAGGCACACACCACATTCACACTGAGTAATCTGTTGAAAAACATGTAACTAGGATGCACCCATACGCCCCACATGATAAATATAATAATATGGCCAAAAGCTGAAGGGACGCCACGAGCAATCACTCCGCCGTGGGGAAGTCATAACTCCAGTGCCTCTAACGTTATGGTTATGGTACCTCCATAACTAGGTGAAACTGGTCATGCAAGTATATGGCTTTAGGTATTCTAAATTAAACATAAGCAATCAAACATATAAACTTATACTATGGGAAAATAGTTGGCTGCATACGGGGAATCCTAATAAGGAAAGAATGTCCATACTGAAAGGACGGGAATCCGTACCTTATGTCAAGTGAACGAAGAAGACGAACAGAAGAGAGTCCTACTTCGGTATCACTAATGCTACATAAATACATACGTGTATAAGTATCTGATTACTAAATACGTAACTGGTTTTATATCATGTCTTAGCTTGTTTTATATGTTCATGTCATGTTTTACTATTTTAAGCTTTATATTGTGTTTATCTTATATTTTGTCTATTCTGATTAAGTATTACTTGTATTTCATGTATTATTATACTTGTTGTGTAATAATAAGTAACTTTCTAAAAATAGCAGGTTTCCTAAAATAGAAAGTTACCAAAAATAGAAAGTGTCCAAAAATAGAAAGTTTCCAAAAATAGAAAGTTTCCAAAAATAGAATTACTGCTTAAAATAGATAAGTTTCTAAAAATAGAAAGTTTCCATAAATAGATTAGCTTCCTTAATTAAATAAGTTTCTAAAAATAGAAAGTTTCCATAAATAGATATAAGCTAGTTAAATAAGCTAATTATATAAGCTTAAGTCTTTTCTGATTATTATTCTAAGTCATGTAGTTATAAAGTATAGTTTTTTTAATTATTACATGTAAATTAAATAAACTATAGGTTAAAAGTATTTAATTAAATATATCATGTTTTTAATTAAATAAAGGTAAAATACTTAGGTTAAAACATGTATTAATAACTATTAATAATATAACCTAAGTCATGTTAATTAATTATAGTCATGGTTTTAATAATTAATTAATTATAAAGTCTAATAAAATATAAATACTTAGGTTAAAATTCATGATCTAATAATTAAATTTATAACCTAAGTCATGTATATTAAAATAATCATGTCATGTTTTATTAATTTAATTTAATTCTAAAACATAAAAATCATAACCTTTAACAAAAATAATTTATGAACCGGACCCGTGACTAAAAACTATGAACCGGAACTACGTCGGGTTTCCCCTTGGTCTTGCTGCTGCCGTGGGACCACCATCACCATACCGAGACCATATGGTCTCGGGGTGGGTAATAAGCCAAGCCGAGACCCCTATGGGGCTCGGTTAGGCGTCGGCTAGACCACAAACACCCCTAAAACATTGATTTGATTTACCCCATGATCATTAACATGTTTTAATAATTGTTTTTAATTAGTTTTTAAAAACGTCATGATTTTATGTGATTCATTAAATCAAAACATAAAAGAAAAGGTTAAAAAAGTTATACCGAATACGTGAAACAAATGAGGATGAACACACACGAATCCTTGCAAAATATCCAAGATCAAAATCAACCCGAACACCCCTTGTGGTGTTGTATACTCGGCGGCCAAAGGGGACAAGGAAGAAGGAAGAAACTTTTAGGGTTTTAGTTATTTTTCTAGATTTGTAAATAATAAAACAAGTTTTTACCTTAACCCCCTTGTTAATTAATTTTACATGGGCCAGGCCCATTTTCCTTGTGTATGCCGCGGGTAAGGGCCCCACTTGGGGTAACCCGTACTTTTCTCGAGTCTAAATATTATAGTGTGTTCTCTGTTTTATCGTGTTCGTGTTTTACGTGTTCTAATTAATTATTGATCGTGACTTAATATATTTATTCGTGTTCGTAATACATATATATACGTAAATAATATTAGCTCGTGATTAAATTACGTTCATGATTTCATGATCGCATGTTCGTGATTATAATTATTATTTGAATAATTATCGTGTGTTCATACGTAATAAATATTATCGTGTTCTAACACGTACGTAATACCTAAAATTCTTATACGCGAAACGTAACGTGCTATAAAAGGAAAGTTCTAATCTTGTACGTACGATCTTAAGGGCACTATTCATGGTAAAAGCATGCGGGTTTTACATATTATAATTTGACATGCTAGCCTTTGTGCTAGCTTAGCTTTCGCGCCAAAATCAGCACCCTGCTTGGTAGCTTGAGCTACTGCCTGCTAGCTTGTTTGTTTATTATATTGTTTCGTAATTGTTTAGTTTAATCTGAAAGTTGTTCCGATTTTATTTCTGAAAGTCACGTATTTTTAGTTATATTTTTCATCTAATTTTAGTATTAGTAATTTTTCGTAAAGTTAAAGTTTTATCTTTTATTTAGCGCCCGCTTTAGGTTTTGTCTCGTTTAGTTTTAAAGTACCCTCTTAGTTTTATTTTCTCCTTTTTCATTTAGTAAATTTATTTTTCAGTCGAAAGTTAATTTCTTCGTTTAGTTTTATTTATATTAATTGTTTAGTTTTAATTTCGTTTTATAATTTGTTTCGCTCCTTTATTATTAGTTGTTTGTTTTTGGCTTATTTTTATTACTTTTCGCATTTACCTTTCAAGTAGAAATAGATAACCAAAACCTTCTTTTTGTTAACCAAAAACGACTGAGTCACACTTTTAACCAGTAATCAATTCGAATTAAATTAAAAAAGAACCTATCAAAATCTGTGTATCAAATGGCGCCGCTGCCGGCTCTTTTCGTACAGATTAACGGTTTTCTGTGAGAGACGCGTTGAATTTTGGGATCCGTTCATTCGTGAACGTTCTTTTTCGTGTCAGAAATTTTCAAAAATCCTAAAAATAAAAAAATTTCAAAAATCCAAAAACATTAAAAAAAACTTTAAAAAAAGCATTTCTTTTTCAAAGTTTTGCACCAAAAAGATTTTATTTTTCCAAGTACATATATATTCTCTATTTCTTTGGTATCTTTTTCTTTTTCTTTTGCAGGTGTATGCGTACTAGATCTTCATCTTATTCAGAGCCCGAGACTCGTGAAGATTTAGATATGGCTGGTGTGCACAACAACAATAACCCACCTCACCTCAACATGAATAATAACAACAATGGCCTCAACCAGACCTTCGAACGATGGAGGAGCTGTGTCAACCTACGATGAATGGACGAGGAGGACCGATTGCGCCGATGCAAATCACGGCTCCAGAGTTTTCGTTGAAGCATCACATGATCCAACAAGTTCAAAACACTTGTCCATTTAGCGTATTACCGGATGATGATGCCAACAAACATCTCGACAAATTCATTATTGTTACTCAAAGCATGAAGTTTCCCGGGGTTACTATGGATTTTATTCGCCTTCACCTATTTCCACACACCTTATTCCACCATGCCGAAAAATGGTTTGATCGTCTTTCGAAGAATTCAATTCATACTTGGGACGAGATGACTCAACGATTTTTGTCGCGCTACTTTCCACCATCCATGGTAACGAGCCTTCGGAATCAAATCAGTGGATTTAACTAGAACCTGATGAATCACTTTTTGATTCTTGGGAACGATATAATGTTTTGATCAATCGATGTCCTAACCACAACATGCTCCCTGTCACCTTAATTGATACTCTCTACAACGGTTTAACTTTTCGAGATCGTGATACGATTAATGCAGCCGCTGGTGGCATATTTATGAAAAGAAGACCCGAGGAGTGTAGAGAGCTTATAGAGAACATGAATACTCATCACAAAAATTGGGATTCATCCGCATCTTCAAGGACTAACCCGAGAGTCAATGTTTCTTCTACTTTATCACACACCGAGATGACCGAATTCACCTGCATGACGGCCGAAATGAACAAAAACATTCTACTCATTGCTACGAATCAACAACAACAAGTTAAAGCTGTAGCACTTTCTTGTGAGATATGCGGCGGTCCTCATTCATACACTGATTGTCCTTCCACTCATGACAATCCGGAAAATATGTATGCGGCTCATGGTAACTATTCAACGGAAAGCTATCAAGCCCGACCTCAAGGTGATCGTAACTTGCTAAGTTACCGTTCTAAGAACTTTCTTTCACCCGGTTTTTATCCTCAAAACCACAACCCCAACAACTACAATAGAAGCAATACAACCCCACCTCGAGCTTCTAATCCTTATCACCCACCCTCTCAACAAGCACCACCCATTAATCAAGATGTTGAAACTTTCATGGGGACCCAAGGAGAGGTAGTTAAGAATCTACAAAGCCAAATCATCAACTTGAACGGAGATATCACTAAGCAAGGGAATGATATTAGAACCGAGCTTCAACATGATATGCAAACCTCTTTTAGCAATCAAACAAATGATTTGAAGAATATGCTGGCTAGTTTCTTCCCAAGTACTTGTAGCAATTCATAATTTTCGGATCAATATTTATAATCCACCTTTTATTTATCATGTTTGTTTTTTTTATATATAAAAAAAAATTATATATATTAAATTTTCGGTTGACCGATAATGTTATGGATTTAACGTATCAAAAATGTGCCTTTTATTATTTATTGGCAAAGTTTATGTCCGTCATCGACCATAAATATATCTGTTATGACATAGAAATATTTTTATTGTCGTCGTTCTAATTTTTCATTTTATGAGCATTCTTCGTAATTTATGCTAAACTTTTAAGTGTCATTTATTTATATGACGCGTTAACATTTATTAAATATAAGCCCTCAACTTTTATATCAAAATATCAACTTCGTCCGAATGTCAATGTTTTTATTTTATATTGAGCGCTTATTTTTCATGTCTAACGCATATCTTTTATAACACGTAGCTTTTAAAATATCGAGCTTTGATAATACCCGCTTATAACCTAATTACTAAACTATATATAAAAAAAAAGAGATAATGTAATGAAGTAAAAGGCATATACGTGTCAAATTGATATACACGTGTGTTGATAAAGGTAATGTGTATCCAAAAATTTCAAGTGTCTATATGTAAACTATAATTTCTAGTACCTAAGAGTTTAACGATATAAAACAGTAGTATTGTATATGCTATGTAGTTGTTAAGTAATGAAGCTTTGATTTTTCGGCTATTAAATTAAAAGTACAAGTTTGATGAAAGAATACACATTAGGTTGCTTATATGATTTTGTCGGCTTCTCGTCACGTTAACTTTCACTATATTCATCGTTTTATTTAAGGTGAGTTCATAGCCTCGCTTTTATTACTTTAATTATTTTATTAAACCCGCGAGGGGGATACATGCTACTTTTTACGAATGGACGCAAGTGCTTGAACTGTATGCTTATTTTGTCCCATTTTGTCATGAACCGTTAATTACTTGGACCGACTGTACTGGTCGAGTAAACGCGAATGCTGTGAATAGATCTATTGGGATTGACCTCTCCGTCCGGGTTTAACGGAAAACCGACTGGACGCACTGTATTTGAAACTTAAACGGAATAACGGATGTTAATGTTCGGTTTCATGAGCTAAATGCGATAACTGATGCTATCTGACTTTGGAAACTGAATACTTGAATCTTGTGGTCCACTGCTTTTATTTTCAAATCTATGAATTTACTCAACCTTTGTGTTGACGTTTTTAACATGTATTTCTTAGGTACTCAGGTTTAAGAGCAGCTGGAGCATGGAGTCGCACTGGATATTTTAAAGGCAATAAAATACTAAAAATTATTCGATAAAGTTTTTAAATTTCTTTTTAGTATTACATTATTGTTGGGACCTGTTTCTGTTTGTAAACTCTGATTTTAAATATAGAATGGATTAAACTTTTTCAAACGTCTCTTTTGAGTCGTTTTCTGTAACTTGTGTGTTGTGATATGAAGTAATACTCCCAATGACCCTTCCGCTGCTATTCGAAATTTGGGAATGTTACAGATTGGTACCAGAGCACTTGTTATAGAGAACTAGGTCGTTTTCAAAACCTAAACTATAACAACACTTTCATTAAAACTGTTTTTATTGCCTTACATATTATCCGTGCGCGTATGCTTTTTGAGTACTTATGATCGACCAATATGTTTCACTACTTGATATATGTATATAGACTAATTATATATGATTACTTTATGTACTTTTCGATTACATGCACATAAGTTATCGAGCATTATTATGCTATATATAAACATACGGAGTTTCATTATTTATTTGTTTATTTATTTTTATTAACGTAGAATCATGCCACCAAAACGAATGAGTCAAGCCGCTATCGAACAACTCATCGCTGACCGTATAGCGGCGGCTATAGCCAATTATGAAGCAAATAGAACTAATAACGCCGGGGGAAATGCTAACAACGCCAATGGAGGAGATGCTATCAATGCAACTAATACCGGAGGTAATAATGCTAATGTCGGAGATGGTAACGCTAATGCTGGAGGCAATCCTAATGGAGATGAACCAGTCGGAGCTGTTGGGCCAAACATTGTGACTGCATCTATTGCTCGGGATTGTACTTATACCCAATTCATGAAGTGCAAGCCCCAAACATACAACGGGACTGATGGAGTTGTGAGTATGAGTAGATGGTTTGAAAAGTTGGAGTCGGTTTTTAGGATAAGCGATTGTGCTGAAGTGAATAAGACCAAATTTGCTTCAAATACTCTTGAAGGACAAGCTCTAACGTGGTGGAATTCCTATATTCAATCTATGGGGATTGATAGAGCTTATGATACGACATGGGCTGAATTCAGGAGACTTGTGACTCAAGAGTTCTGTCCTCGAAGTGAAGTGCAGAAATTGGAACAAGAGTTATGGAACTTGAAGGTGATCGGGTATGATATTGATACTTATACCAATCGTTTTCAAGAGTTGGCACTATTATGTCCTACCATGATCGAGCCTGAATATAAGAAGGTTGAACAATACATTCGTGGACTCACTGAGAACATCCAAGGAGATGTTACCTCATCTCAACCTATCAGTATTCATGAAGCTGTTCGCATGGCTCGCACCTTAATGGCCCAGAAGGTGAATGCAAGAGATGTTAAGGATGTTGAGAATAACAAGAGAAAATGGGAAGACCATCTGGAAGATGATGAACACAACAATCGTTGCCAACAACAGAATGGATGCCAAGAGGATGCTAGAGCTTATGTCGTAGCCCTAGCTGAAAGAAAGGGTGTTGGTTACGCTGGAAACAAACCGTTATGCAACCGATGCAAGTTGCATCACACCGGCCCATGCACTGTTAGATGTCGAAGTTGTCAAGGGATAGGCCATAAAGCCAATGATTGTAGAAGAAAGACCCCTGCACTAGTGACATGCTATGGATGTGGAGAACAAGGACATTACCAGAATGAATGTCCCAAGAATAAAGGGCCTACAAAGTAAAGGAACATGGCAGAGAACATATGTGCTTATCAATGAAGATATCGAAAGACGTTCATGCCCTGCATATGGAGACCTAGTCGAAGTCTTTATATGTTGTTTATTTTCTTAAAATAGTTATGTAGTAATACTTGTCTGTAAAATTATGTTGTATCATATGAATATTTTGTTATCTATGTAAACTTATGTCTCGTGATGGAGTCGTCGGTTAACTCTTTGAATTAATACCAGCTTGTTAACTATCCAACTATATTCTCATAAACTATTTATGAAGTGTATTGCTATACTACGAACAATCATGATATTATCTTATAAATCTTAATACTATTAACTTATAAGCCATGTCATTTTTTTACAAACTACCTTGCTACCAACTTATAAACTATTTCGACAAAACATTTTAAACTACTATTTATTTTTATTTATTTTTTCGTACTATTGATAGTTTTAAAAATTATTTCTATCATTTGACAAACAATATAGTTAATACAAATTAAAAATATATATATATAAAGACTAGTTTGACGAAAATGAGCATTACATTGTTAGTCCTCAATTACACATAGCCTGATCACCTATGTATAATTCAGGAAGGATCGTGCCATGCTGAGGAGTAGTCACCCTAAAAGCATGATAAAACAAATTTCTAATCATATTTTCAAAGAAATATAAGTTATAGGCATTCACATAAATTCCTTTATCTTTCTATAAATAAGGCGTCAAGGGTGATGTAATCCAAACTCTGGGACAGAGTTTTCTTTAACGGGTGGATAATGTAGCAATTCATAATTTTCGGATCAATATTTATAATCCACCTTTTATTTATCATGTTTGTTTTTTTTTATATATAAAAAAAATTATATATATATTAAATTTTCGGTTGACCGATAATGTTATGGATTTAACGTATCAAAAATGTGCCTTTTATTATTTATTGGCAAAGTTTATGTCCGTCATCGACCATAAATATATCTGTTATGACATAGAAATATTTTTATTGTCGTCGTTCTAATTTTTCATTTTATGAGCATTCTTCGTAATTTATGCTAAACTTTTAAGTGTCATTTATTTATATGACGCGTTAACATTTATTAAATATAAGCCCTCAACTTTTATATCAAAATATCAACTTCGTCCGAATGTCAATGTTTTTATTTTATATTGAGCGCTTATTTTTCATGTCTAACGCATATCTTTTATAACACGTAGCTTTTAAAATATCGAGCTTTGATAATACCCGCTTATAACCTAATTACTAAACTATATATAAAAAAAGAGATAATGTAATGAAGTAAAAGGCATATACGTGTCAAATTGATATACACGTGTGTTGATAAAGGTAATGTGTATCCAAAAATTTCAAGTGTCTATATGTAAACTATAATTTCTAGTACCTAAGAGTTTAACGATATAAAACAGTAGTATTGTATATGCTATGTAGTTGTTAAGTAATGAAGCTTTGATTTTTCGGCTATTAAATTAAAAGTACAAGTTTGATGAAAGAATACACATTAGGTTGCTTATATGATTTTGTCGGCTTCTCGTCACGTTAACTTTCACTATATTCATCGTTTTATTTAAGGTGAGTTCATAGCCTCGCTTTTATTACTTTAATTATTTTATTAAACCCGCGAGGGGGATACATGCTACTTTTTACGAATGGACGCAAGTGCTTGAACTGTATGCTTTTGTCCCATTTTGTCATGAACCGTTAATTACTTGGACCGACTGTACTGGTCGAGTAAACGCGAATGCTGTGAATAGATCTATTGGGATTGACCTCTCCGTCCGGGTTTAACGGAAAACCGACTGGACGCACTGTATTTGAAACTTAAACGGAATAACGGATGTTAATGTTCGGTTTCATGAGCTAAATGCGATAACTGATGCTATCTGACTTTGGAAACTGAATACTTGAATCTTGTGGTCCACTGCTTTTATTTTCAAATCTATGAATTCACTCAACCTTTGTGTTGACGTTTTTAGCATGTATTTCTTAGGTACTCAGGTTTAAGAGCAGCTGGAGCATGGAGTCGCACTGGATATTTTAAAGGCAATAAAATACTGAAAATTATTCGATAAAGTTTTTAAATTTCTTTTTAGTATTACATTATTGTTGGGACCTGTTTCTGTTTGTAAACTCTGATTTTAAATATAGAATGGATTAAACTTTTTCAAACGTCTCTTTTGAGTCGTTTTCTGTAACTTGTGTGTTGTGATATGAAGTAATACTCCCAATGACCCTTCCGCTGCTATTCGAAATTTGGGAATGTTACAGTACTCAACCCTCTACTTCGGGCTCTCTTCCTTCAAATACCGTCACCAGCCCAAGAGCGAATGTGAGTGCTATTACTACACGTAGTGGAGCAACTTTAGTACGATCATTTATCCCTTCCCCAGTTACTCCATCAACACCTCCTCCACCATCATTTATCCCTCCTACTCACACGCCTAGTATTAGTTCTCCATTACCGTCTCCACCTCTTACTGAATAAGTTCCCAAGAAACACCCTTCACCAACCCCACCTTCCACCTGTAAACCTTCAACATCTCAACCTTTACCACCTACACCACCTAAACCCAACATCCCTTATCCTTCTCGGTTAGACAAAAGCAAATTGCTTACTAAAGAGGATGCTCAAATCACTTCTTTTCTGAAGATGATATCACAAATGACCTTCAACATTAGCCTCGTTGAAGCACTTGTCCAAATGCCGAAATTCGTCAAAGCATTCAAGGAATTGCTTAACAAGAAGGGAAAGATGGCTGAGTTTGTCAACACACGCTTAAATGAAAATTGTTCTACAGTCATTCTTAAAGAACTTCCAGAAAAACTTGGAGAACCCGGTCGTTTTGTGTTGCCTTGCATTTTCAACAAAACCGAAGAATTTACTTCCTTAGCCGATCTCGGTGCAAGTATATGTTGGAAATACGTTTTTACGTATTTATGAAGGATCAGTCGCTCCAACGATAGTTATGTAATGGGCTCGTGATCTACTTAGTAAACGTATAGTCCATATAGCCCACATGTAGGGTGGGCTATATATATACCCTCCTAGCATGTTAGGAGGGGTTGGTGATTTCATATTTCTAATAATCAATCTTTACTTTCTCTCTCTACTCTTCTCTTTTCTCTCTTTTCTCTCTCTACACCCTCTTCTCCTTCTCATCTTCCTTATATTTATCAATTAATCAACCCACTTTATCAATCCAATCCATCATGTAGAATAGGCCAAGTATTACGTAGACCTTCAATTGGTATCAGAGCCAAGGTTAGATTGGTTTATTCTTGTTTTTCTTTTGTTTGATTTTGATGGGTTTTGATTTAATCACGCTTAAATCTTAAAAAGTTTGTATTTTTTATAAAAAGTTTGTGTTTTTATGCTTTAAATCATAATTAAATCTTTGATTTACTTATTTTATATAAAAATCACAAATTTTTATTCAAAAATCAATTTTTTATAATCAGTTTTTTCATATCAGTTCTTTAAGATCCTTTTTAATTTTTTATTATTAGTTTTTCTTTTATCAGTTTTTTATAATCAGTTTTTTATATAACCTTTTTTTTATAATTTTTATATAACCTTTTTTATCCTATCTGGGTTTTCTTTTATCAGTTTTTTATAACCATTTTAATTTTTTATAATCAGTTTTTTATATAACCTTTTTTTATCCTATCTGGGTCTCGAGATCTGTCCAACAAACCTGTCCAAAACTGTCCCAACATAACTGTTCTTCCATTCATATTGTTCCGAACGAACAAGTTCCGAACGAACCAAAATTTCCGGATCAAAGAAAGTTCTGAATCAGATTCTTCCGAACCAAAAGTTCCTGATCAAAGAAAGTTCTGAATCAGTTTCTTCCGAACCAAAAGTTCCGGATCAAAGGAAGTTCCGAATCAGTTTCTTCCGAACCAAAAGTTCCGGATCAAAGAAGTTCCGAATCAGTTTCTTCCGAACCAAAAGTTCCGGATCAAAGAACTTCCGAATCAGTTTCTTTCGAACCAAAAGTTCCGGATCAAAGAAGTTCCGAATCAGTTTCTTCCGAACCAAAAGTTCCGGATCAAAGAACTTCCGAATCAGTTTCTTCCGAATCAACAATAGTTCCGAACCAAGCATTTTTTTGATTCAAACAAAACGGGAAACTAGACTTAGACTCGAAACAAACAGAAAATCAGTATCTCAGATTAGTTCTATATTTAATAGACCTTTTTTGTAGATCTTGATTATTTGAACAAAATCATCATTGATTCGTGTTACCACAACCAGACTCAAACATTACCAGACTCTTTAACAACAACTCGAACCTCTCGAATCATCACCCTCGAACCCACACCCTCGAACAACATCACCAAACTAAACATTCCCTCACCCTCACTCTCTCGGACACCACTCAAACATCACCCACCCACCTTCGACTCCAAACACTATCTCGACTCACGCACACAAAAACTTAACTCATTCACTCTCCCTCACAAACACCCTCGACCAACGAGATAGACTCACTCAACATTCAAACCAACACTCGATCTCACATCACAAGATTCGAACACCAAAAACTCGACACTACAGACACACCCTCATTAGACTCTCGACCTCTCAACCTCGATCTCAGTTTCACTCCAAACCTTCATCGATCTACAACCTCATCACTAGACAGAAAGACTCGACAGATGATAGAAAGACTCGATAGATATCAAGATTAACACAAATAAAACATTTAGCACCTACCCGAGACCCCATAAAGGATCTTGAAGCCGAATCTTAGCTCTTGTCTTCTCGTTCGGAAAAGGAGTTAAAAGACTGTTGTTAGTCGCTGTGTTTTGGGGGTGATTAGGTTGACGGCGGAGGAAACAAGATGCGATCTTGAAGACTGTTTTCTTCACGACTGGAGCTCGGTCAAACGAAATCAAAAAGGTGTTTTTGATTAATTTGTTGGCTGGGTTTTTTAGTGAATTCATAGATATAAGATGGGGGCAGAGTAAAACATACATATAAGATTTGTGTGGTTTTGAGAAGATTAGTGTGTTTTGGGAGGAGAGACAAACAGGCGGAGGTACCTAGGATTAAGATTGTGAGGAGAGAGAGAGTCTTTGTGTTTTGGTTTGACTAAATGGACGGTAGTTGTATTATATATTTGTGGTGAGTGTGGGACGGAGAAAACAAAGAAGCCACCTTATCTGTTCATCTGACACGTTTGATCTCAACTTCTGCCACGATTAATATCAGTTATTTTTTTTAAATATCAGTTTTTTTTTGAAAGGATTGTTTTTTCAACTTTCTAAAATTTGTATCAAATTTTATTCACATTTTCTTTGTTTTATTTTTATTTTGGAAAAATTGATATTTTGGATATTAATTTTTATTTTGGATATTAAATTTTTTTTATTTTGATAACCAATTGTTATTTTTATTTTTATTCAAATTTTTATTTTGGAAAAATGTTGTGATATTAATTTATAGTCGGGACAAAGTGTCGTGACAAAAAGTGACGTGACAACGTGATAAATTGCCAAGGTTTATTTTGCTGACGAATTTTTGATCGGGTTTGTTTTATCAACGTTTGAGCCGCAAAGAAACTCATGGATTTTTTGGTGGCTTTGTCATATTCCGTGACTTTCTGTTTTTAATGTTATTCACGAACTGCAAAATCACACAAACAACCACAAAAAATTCAATGGATTTGTTGAAGTCGACATCGAACGAGGGAGAATTGCATCAAGTGCAATCCAACGCTACAGAAAATGGTATAACTTCATTTCGAATGCTTCAGTATCATCTAGTTACTCTTCTACGGCTTCAAGGAGGGAGCGAATTTGTGACAATCTTTGGTCAAGATCGTCATATATTCATTGACTTAATATTCACCACTTTGAGCCAACTCGCAGAGCAACTCAACCATGAAAACCTTAATCACTCTGCATCGGCACTTGCATATAAGGCTCTTGTGACACAACTCACGCCTTTCCTCCAATTCAATATCATCAAGCCTGAAAGTTCAGTGATTTGCCAATCATTTCTTCGAGATACACATACCGAGCTTCGAGTTTTCCGTGATACAATTTTGAAACTCATGACATCGGTCTCGTCTTCGATTTATGAAAGATCTCGACTTCAGCAAGGGTATGATAATGGAGTGCAAGACTCTTCGATGCAAGAGGAAACTGGTCATACGGTTGAAAACTTGGAGCCTAACGATGCCAAGAGCAAGAAATCAGGAAGACAACATGATACCAGTGGCACGTCAGGGAATGTTCACGAGATCTCTTTTGATGACACCTTACCCGTTTATGATGAAGAGTCTGGAAACATGGTACAATGTAATGTTGTTTATGATGTATATGTTGATGCCATGCCGCATATTGAGCATTCTGAACCTAATTTTGACAAACATGGGATGGAAAAGAGTGATAGAAATACCACTTCTTATTCATCCGATGTGAGTCATAATGGGGGAGAAAGTGTTCAAAATGCTAAACATCATGATAATTGTCATTTTACTGCTTCATTGACTACTTCTGATTCTAAGATTAGAGAGCTCGAAACGATTCTAGCTCAACAATCAAAAGATCTTGAGGATGCCAAACTTGAATTTTCTAAGAAAACGGACAAATTTGAAACATACTTTGAAAAACTAGAAAAGTCTAACGTTGTTCTTGAAAGAAAATTGGATCAAAAAGTTTTAGATTCTAAAGCTGAAAAGGATAATCTTTTGAAACAAATTCAGTTACTAGAGTCTAAATTGGCATCCCAAGATAGATTGCTCAAAGAAAATGAAACTTTAAAGGCTCAAGTTCAGGAAAAGGTTTTTGCTATAGTTGCGTTGAAAAATGAGTTAAGGAAAGCTAAAGGGACTAGTGCGGACACTAAGCTTGAAAAACCATCAATCTTGGGGAAACCGCCTACAAATCAGTTCGTCAAACAACCGTCTGTCAGACAACCTACTGCATTTAGATCCGAGCGACCACAATCCTTGAGACCGCGGTTTGCCTCCCAAGTTGATTTGGTTCATTTTCCTAAACCAGTCACTCCAGCAACTAGGCCCACTGTGATCAAAACAGCTTTGGCAAGACCTGATCACATGATTGCCTCTAGTTTCCCTAAAAATACCAAGACCACATCTAGAACTAGTTCAAATGACGTTTGCCATAAATCTGATCTTAGCGAAGCTAAGCAAAAGACACATGTAAGAGATAGCAATGTCAAGCCTAGTCAGATGCCTTCTAGATTACCCAACACTGCTCACCATAGCATGTCATCTCCTAGGAGCATCGATCAATCATCTAGGAATTACTCGGACATTAAATATGCTACTTGTAAAACATGTAGGAAATGTGTCTTTAGAGCCAATCACGATTCCTGTATCAAAAAATTGCTTAATGAGGTGAACTCCCGTGCTAGACTTAAATCCCAGTGGGTTGCTAAAATCATACCCATTGGTAAAATGTGGCGCCCCACTGGTAGAACTTTCACTCTTGTAGGAAACGAGTGCCCTTTAACTAGGATAATCTCCGACTCTACTAAGACTGCTAGGGAGGAAATTAAAAAAGATGATACATCACTTAAGCCTGAACTTAAAGTTTTCTATAAAAGGAAACGTTTGCCAACTAAGATAAGTGAATCATCTACTCAGGTCACCTCTGACACAAGTAAAGCCAACTGTGAACCCCTACGTGCTTCTATAATTGATATCGCTAACCCATGTCAAAGCATGCAAAATCCTAATGAGAATGCAGGTCCCAAAGTTGATGTTCCAAAAGAACGAAGCGGTCCAATCATTGTATACCGTTCAACTAAGGACACTCTTAGAGTTTGGTTGCTGAAGAAGCAGATATCGGAGAAACTAGTATCTCAGGGGATTTATGGTTAAAGCTTACACAAGGACTTTTAGTCACATCACAGACTATAACTCGATCTTCAAAGAAAGGAAAGTTTATCGCCGATGGTAAACTTATCCTAACAACGAGAAATTAATTTTTCTCGGACATGAGCTTATATAAAAAACATTCCAAGTTTTTAAGCTCATGCACAATGGCTCCTCGTTAAATGAAAGACGATGACCCGGACTTCAGAGACAGGGAAGTTTATCTACGCAACAATAAATTACCCTCTTAACAAGAAATTAAGTTTTCTTGGACACGAGCTTATCCTAAAACCATTCAAAGGATTTAAGCTCGTGTATATGGTTTATCATTAAATATCAGATGGTAACCCGTGCTTCAAAGAAAGGAGATTTTATCGCCGATGATAAACTTATCCTAACAACGAGAAATTAAGTTTTCTCGGGCATGAGCTAATATTAAAAACATTCGAAGTTTTTAAGCTCATGCACAATGACTTACAGTTAAATGTCAGACTGTAACTCGAACTTAAAATAAAGGAAAGATTATCGTTTATGATAACTTATCCTCTTAACGAGAAATTCACCTTTCTTGGTCATGAGCTTGTATTAAAACATTCGAAGTTTTAAGATCAGAAAGGAAAGTGTATCTTTTAAATAAGAGAACTTTTCCTCATAACGAGAAATTAACCTTTCTCGGTCATGAGCTTTCCGTTAAAACAGTCAAATTTTTCAAGCTCATGAAAACGACTTCTAGGCAAATGTCAGCTTGGGACTCGTCCTTCATTTAAAAGGAAAGTTTATCGCCGATGGTAACTTATCCTTACAACGAGAAGCTTACAACTTCTCGGACTTGAGCTTTCCTAAGTTATTCCAAATCTTAAGTAATTGGTTTTCAAAACTTTGAACACAATTTTTCAAGAATTTCTCAAAAGGTTTTTCTAAATATTTCAAAATTGTGTGTTCAAAAACGTTTTGATAAAAAGAGCATGTCTTCTGGAATCGATAATATTTACGAACCTAGAAATGTCATTCAATAATGACACGGGGTTGTAAATAAATTTCGAGCAGAAGTTTAAAAGATTTAAAACATGCTCCATATGGTTTGCTATTATTTCCGATAGTAACCCGCTTTTCACATTGAAGTCAAGTATTTCACCAGAAAGCTTTGACTCTACAATCCGAAGTTATCAACTCCACAATCCGAAGTTCGTTGCAATTGATATCTACATACTAGACGATGCGACTGCTCAAACGACGACTACAACTCTTTAAGTAGAACACGGGTCAACAATTGAGGGGGAGCAATTGTCCAGCATTCAGAATCTTCGATGCCGAAAGTGCCATAGTTCACAAGTTGGTGTCAAGACAACGATATCAATTGTCCATGTGGTGTAAATGGGAAGATAATTTCAGAAGTTACGAGGTGACCAACATTCGTGAACAAGAACCATGTGAATCTTTCATATGATGTTCTCCATCATTCAGTTCCTACCTCGTAAATTGCTAATCTTGTGAATTCATTATCATATATGATCTTTGCACGTGATAAATACCTTACACTTGTGTTTAAAAGGTATTTTTTTTTTTTTTTTTTTTAGAACGGCAAATGTTAGTGGTTAGCGAGTCGAGTTGTGCAATGACATCCAAGCGGAAGAATGTCTTCTTCGAACTCGCGCCTAGTTAAGTTAGACTCCTTATCCGCTTCGCCTGAAAGGCCCTTGGCAGGTCTTGAACCCAAGACCTCCAGGAATCCTCCCCCAAAGAAAGCACTTAGTGCAACCTTGGTGGCCAACTGAACTAAGTCAGATACGTTTCAGCACACCCTCATTAATTTGAGGGGGAGCTTGTGTAATTCATGAAGATAATTGGATTTGTATTTTCTTCCCAAATTTTCTTAAAATGCTATTAAATCAATTGATATTAAAAACATCGATTGGGTTAATATTTTTAATATGGGGGAGAAAATGTGATTTAATATGGGATATGATCAATCATAAATGGTTTGACTTAACGTGATAGCTCATCCCGACATGTGCAAAATGTTTTCGTATATCGTGGCATATGTTAAGGGGGAGCAAAATGGATTTACACATCAAAAATGGATTTCACGGTGATTTATACTTACCCACAACCCATTTATTTCACGACGATGAAGATTGTGGTGACATAAGGATGGTAGGATAGGTTAAGTCCAATGATTCTTCTTAAACCGTAGGAATCTTCCCAAGGACATTCCATAGCTAGAAATAGTAGTCCTTAGGAAAGTTGGAGAAAGATTGTGAACGTAGCTGAATGCCGACCAAGTACTTAAGTTAGCACTGGAACAATCACAACAAGGTGCTAGTGATGACGTATTGGTAAGCATTGAAGGGGTTGAAGAATGAAAAAGAATTGTAAAGATAAAGGGTGTAAAGAAAGAAGCCCTCCTTACAACTTTAGGCAGAAACCGGGTCAACACATATGCTATTGAGATCATTTTTAATGATTCTTGATATTGAAGATAGACATCATGGACCCAGTGATGCAATGCACAACCCATCCCAGCTAACTCAGATATCTCTTAAAAGATATTTGTTTTAATCACACGGGGACAACACGTTATCTATTGATTTATTCACTCCGAATAAATTGGTATTGAAATGGTGGCACTCCTCTCCAGCCTCCGATCACTAAAAATCCAAAATACACGATCGAGTCTAGAGCCATTTGAGATCATCAAATATCTCATTAGGACACGCTTTCACATTTCCTTGCTTCTTCACACACTGTGAAAAGTAAGAAAGATCTTAAGAGTCCTACGCAAAATCTTCATGATCTTGCCTGAACATCCGAGTAATACGAAAGTATTTACAATGAAGATGGAAATCCTTCTTGAGCGAATATCAAAAAGCTCATGGTAGGTGACTTGTGCGATTCTTTATGAATCAAACTTGTGATAACTTGAAAGCAACAGTGGTTTAATTCTTAAATGAATTTAAACACGTTCCAGGCCTCTACGCAATATCTTAGTGATCTTGCCAGAACATTCAGAGTAATACTATTAAGTATTTACGGTGACGAATGGAAATCCTTCTAGTGTTAACATCAAACAGCATTGCAAGATTCTATATGAATCAAGCTAGTGACAACTGGAAAGTGATAGGTGTGAAAACACCCATCTTTTCTACCACTTAATTACATTACAACGGGACCTAAACGTATATTTTATGTCGTAAATAGGCGGAATTATGCGTGGTTTGTGTTTTTATTGTGTTTCAGGGTCGAGAAGGTGAAAAGTGGAGAAAACACGGCTTTCACGGGCTTTTTTTGAAGAAAAAGACAAAAGACGAAGTCGAAAGATCAAAAGTGGAAAAAGAACGGAAGTCCAAGACCAATTCTGAAGATTTATCGAAGAAAAAGTCCAAAGACGAACGTTTAATAAAGTCGAAGAACTCAGGTCTAATTTATAAAGAAATTACAAGACGAGTTCAAAGAAATCCCGAGACGAAGTCTGAAAAGTCGAAGAATTTAAGAAGACTGAAAGACTGGAAGACTGAGGACCAAGAAAGAAGGAAAGGAAGAGGGAGCCACCAACCACTCCCCTCTCCTATAAATACCACCCTCACAACATGTGAGAGGGTTGGTTAGTTTTGGTTAGTTTTTAGGATTAGATTAGGAGTAGGTAGTTTCTCTCTCTATATTTATGCTTTCTCTCTCTAGATTAATTTGTGTTTAAGCTTTTGTTATTGAATCCTTACTTTTTAATTAAGCTTTTAATTCATCATCTTCTTCCTTTCTAGTTCGATTTGTTCTTATTCATCATTGTTCATGTTCTTGAGTTTTTATGATTTTGATCAAGTGGGTTTTGATTAATTTGGTTATGTTTGTTAGTTTTGATGATTTGTTTTGATTGATTATTCTTTGTTGATGCTTATTGGTTGTTTTGGTTTAATCTTTCGTTTGATTTTAATTGATTGGAGGATAAATCGTTGTTACTGTTTATACCCTGTTCTTCGGTTTGGCAGTTACTGTATTCCATCATTCCCAGGTAGCTTCATCCGGAAGTCTGAAGTTACGAGTGAGCAACCTTCATCCGGAAGTTTGAAGTTCCGAATGAAGGAGGCTTCATCCGGAAGTATTAAAGTTCCGAGTCAGCAACCTTCATCCGGAAGTATTAAAGTTCCGAATGAAGGAACCTTCATCCGGAAGTTTTAAAGTTCCGAATGAAGGAACCTTCATTCGGAAGTTTGGGGCTTCATTCGGAAGTTGGTGCTTCATTCGGAAGTTTGTCCTTCATTCGGAAGTTTTTAACTTCCGAATCAAATGATCTGTCAGTCTTCTTTCTGTTTTTAATTTTAAGTTTTCTTCTTTTAATTTCAAGTTTGATTCTTCCCGCCTTTTTATTTATTTGAATTTTTATTCACTTTTCTTTTAGTTTAAGTTTTTATTTGCATCATTTACTTTTTGTTAAGTTTTAATTTTACGTCCTTTCAGTTTTCGTCATTTACTTTTAAAGTTTTAAATATCGCACCGTTTACATTTTAACTTGTTTTAATTTCTCGTCATTTATTATTAAGTCTTGCTCATTTATTTTCCAAAACCAAAAATATTTGTTTCACCAAGAACAACTAATCTCACACAATTAACCGGAAATCAATTCGAAGAGATTCCGAGAACGAACTTTCAACGAGTAAAAATCCTGTATTAAAATGGCGCCGCTGCCGGCTCTTTTCGTGAAGATCGAAGGTTTTTTGTGAGTGAAGCGTTGTATTTTGGGATCCGTTCACTTGTGAACGTTATTTTTCTTGTCAAAAGTTTTAAAAAATCCAAAAACATTTGAAAAATCATAAAAAGCATTTCTTTTTCAAAGTTTTGCACCAAAAATATTCTTATTGCTTATCTATCTTTCTTTATGGATTTTTATGTCCATTGCGTCCGGTGTGGGAAACAATTATCTGGGAACAACTCTTGTCAATGGTGTACATGTGAGCGGTGCGGAAACGATATCGACTACACACAATCCGGATTTTGTCCTTTGTGCAACTCGACTAATTCGTACTTTTTGAACCTACCTCTTGTTCCCCCGTGCATCTATTGTGGAAGCGATTCTCATTGGCATGTTTCGTGCCCGGTTCGATACCCGTATGGTCACGGGCAAGAACCGGGGTACAATTATGACAATGATAATAGTTATCCACAAGATGCACTTGATTTTTCTCCATACCCGGTTTGCAACAACTGTGGGGGTCCTCACGATACCTATTATTGTCAACCACTGAATTGTTATGAGCCAAATCCGTGTCCTCAGTTTTCTTCACCTATGGATTATTATGAACCAAACCCGGTTTCTAATTGTTCCCAACCGATGAACAACTATGAGCCACAACCTTGCTATAATTCAGGTTTTCAACACTATGAACCCCCACATCACACCCTCAATCATCAATCCTCTCAGCAAAATCATCTTGACCCACAACTCACTACCTTGAATGAAGAAACACACTCCATTGTTTTGCAACTTCAAGAGGTCGTTGTTTTGGTGAAAGAACTTCGGGACGAGGAAAAGCGACTGCAACAAGAGCAAGTATCTAATCTTAGTGATTATACCCCTCCGCTTGTGCGTCAATACTATTATGATGATGATGACAATGATGTTGTATGCACTTTCAACTCATCTTCTGAAGTTGCTGCTCCTACTCTCGATGTTCCTACTGCGTCTAAGGATCTAGATTCGTTGCATGAGCTTAGTGATGTTGGTCTCGACAAAGTATTGGATGATGAGGTTTGTGACTTACCTGCTATGGAGCCTGAGGACGACGTTGCTCTTACAGAAGAGGTCGATCCTAGTGATGACGATTCTTCTCTCTGCTATGAGAATTTCACTTCTGAAATTTCTCAATCTCCACCAGGAGATTCAGACGATGACGATTTATTCTCTTCGGTTTACGAGCAGTTCACCGATGAACATGATCTTGTGGATGAGGTGGAAGACGTGCTTCTTCGCGATGGATTACGGAAAGTGCACCTTCTTATTGCTCAAATCGAAGCGTTGACTTCTCCTTCCAAGTCTTTACCTCCATCTATTCCTCCCGTTGAAGATAATGACCCATTGCAGGAAGAAATCGATATCCACTCCATCCCTCCAGGTATTGATGACTCTGACACGGAGGGGGACATTATTTTTGATAACTTGCTGCAGGAAAGTATTGACCCAAGTCCCCCTCCCGAGCACCTTCCATCCTCCCTTTTAGCCACTATCACGGAGGATGCGTGCTTGGACCCGGGAGGTGACATTGATTTGCTATCATTGATAACATCACGGCTTTGCCGAATGCTCAGCCTCCATTGTCTTTGGGGGATGACAATGTGCTTACTATACCCAACCCACCTCCCGTGGATCTTGAATTCACATACTATACGTATGTTGAAAGGACCTTTCTCCCTTTCAAGACTTATCCCCCCGCCTCTCCTTTGTTGATGTCAACCGGGAACGAGGACAAGGTCTTTGATCCCGGTATCACATTCGAGGCTTCCCCATGGACCATTTAATTCGGGGACGAGTCAGGCTCGTGACTCGGGTAATATAAACAAGCGCTTTTTGGGAGGCAACCCAATTATCTATCTATCTTTCCTGTTTTCACCATAAGTGTAGGGGGAGCCCCGTTGGTGTTTCTTGTTCTCTTTCTTATCATGTGCAGGGATTAGAGCTTCAGAGACACACTCTTGATGACTTTTGACGAACCATGATTCCGTGTTCCCTTCTTCCCGGTTCTATCCTAAACTCTTTTCGATTCACTATTTTATATTTCTCAATATTAAAATAGGAATCTCTTTAGTTGTCTCTTCCTTAGCAAGATTTAAACAAAGTGCACAATGTCCTAAGTGTAGGGGAGTTTACTCCCACATGCTTAAACATTGAGGACAATGTTTATATTAAGTGTAGGGGGGACTTCTATCGAAGTTAAGTGGCCTTTTCCTTGTATTTGTCCTCATTTTAACCGAAAAATCTATTTTTCGACATTTTTCAAAATTTTTAATCTATTTTGGCCTAGTTGTAGTTCCCTTTATTTTTGCTACTTTTCTCTTATTTTAATAAAATGGTTTTAGCAAGTTTAGATATCTTAGATATATTAGGCCCGTTGTGAATATTTTGACTCAACCCGAGTTTACTTATCCAAGTTCACTCTAGCCAGTATCCTTAACCATATAGACCTTAATTGGTTTATTAGGCTAAGCATCCACGAGTCTCATTCCTTGAGATTTTAAATTGTGGAGAACGAGAAATGATAGAGTTGGTTACAAGTTTGGTATTCTCTCATTAACTTATGTGAGTTAATTATGATCTTTTTCTCCCATCACTTGCTAATAAATTATCTGCAATAAGTAAGGTCGTACGATTTGAAAAGTTACTTAGCTTCTAGCCCAAGATCGTTTAAAAGTTGCTCGATAATGACGAGAGTTCATAGCCAAGGCATAACTTATGAAGCGGGGCGCGAAGATTGGCGAGTCCGAAAAGGCCCTAATGATAGGTGTGTAAACACCCATCCTTTTACCACTTAATTCTAGCTAAAACAAGACCAAAACACGTATTTAATATCATTTGTTTGGAATTATGCGTGGTTTTTGTGTTTATTGTGTTTTCAGAGCTAACCGGATGAATATTAAAGAAAACATGGGATTGCACGGGTTTTATCAAGGAAAAAGACTAAAGTCGAAGTCTATTGTCCAAGAGATGCAAAAGATTTGAAGTCAATGGGCCTATTTGAAGATTTATCGAAGAA
Source organism: Glebionis coronaria (assembly GCA_025667525.1). Lineage (NCBI taxonomy): Eukaryota > Viridiplantae > Streptophyta > Magnoliopsida > Asterales > Asteraceae > Glebionis > Glebionis coronaria. The sequence continues at coordinate 820,560 of JANFOE010000311.1, forward strand.
AAGGACCAAAGACGGAAGATTTAAATATGTCGAAGAAACTCAAGTCTATTAAACGAAGAAATTAAAAGACGAGTTGAATTTAATCGTCGACAAATCCCGGATCAGAATCGAAAACGTCAACTTTTCTGAAAAGACGAGAAGACAAGAAGAAAGGGATAAAGCCCACTCACCAACCAACCACTAGGACTATAAAAGGATTTTTCCTTCACACAATTAGGGAGTTAGCTTTTTTTTTTCTTTCCCAGGTCTTTTGGTTCGTTTCATCACCAACACCATTAGGGTGTTTGGTGATTTTTAATTTTTCTTTGAATCTTGTAAGTGTTTAATCATTACTCTTGTTACCTTTACATTAATCTTTCAATTCCAATCTTTCTTTTCATCTTGTTCATCATCATCTTTCATCTCAAGTTCTTAAGTTCTTATTTTGTTGAGTTTTGATTTTAAAAAGGTGTTGATCTAGTGTTTTTATTGTTGGGATTTGTTACTTATGGTATTTAAATGATGATTGGTTGATTTGGTAAAAACCTTTTTGAGTAATTTTGTGTTTTGAATCGAAAATCGTTCTTCCCTAACTGCTACTGTTCTTCAGCTCTGGACATTCCGAATAGACGATTTCTGTTCCCCTTATTCGGAATATTACATATTCCGAATAGGGCTTTTTATTTTTTTTTTTACTCGGAATAAATTATTCCGCATAGCAAAATTTGCCATTTCCTTACTCGGAATATTTGATATATTCCGAATAGAGCCAGTTTTTCCGCATAGTAATTTCATTCCGAATAGGACGTCATATTCCGCATAGACCATTTTTCCGCATAGCTTACTTTCCGCATAGTCTTTCCGAATAGCATGTTTTCCGAATAGGTTTTCCGAATAGGACCTTTTTCCGCATAAGGGTATTTTTCCGAATAGAAGATTGTTTTCCGAATAGGACCTTTTTCCGCATAAGAAATTGATTCCGCATAGAGAACCTTTATTCCGAATTACATCTTTTCCCGAATAGGACTTTTATAGCAATTTATTCCGATTAGAGTATTTTCAGTTAGGGCATTTTCCAGTACTGTTTGATTTAATTTCTTATTCAAGTTTTACCTTTTAATTGTTTTAAGTGTAAATCTTTATTACTTTATTCTTTTCCCTGTTTTAGTAAAATAGAAAACCAAAACCACTTTTTGTCACCAAGAACAAATCATTCCACTTAGAACTGAGATCAATTCGAGAGGATTCCGAGAAACGAACTTTCAACATAGAAAATATCTTGTATCAAATGGCGCCGTTGCCGGCTCTTCTCGTTAAGATCAAAAGTTTTTTGTGAGAACTTGGATTTTGGGATCCGTTCCCCGTGAACGTTACTTTTGCATAAAAAAAATTTCAAAAATCCTAAAAATTATAAAATTTTCAAAAATACAAAAAAATAAAAAAAAACATAAAAACCAAAAATATATTTGCTTTGTTTTTCTTTGTTCGTTCTTTTGCAGGTGTATGCGCACTCGATCCACGTCTTATCAAGAGCCCGAGCCTCTCGATAACTTAGACATGGCTGGTGTACAAAACAACAACAACATACCACCTCCGAACAATAATAATAACAACAACAACCCACCTTTCAACAACATGAACAATAACCACAACAATGAGCCCCTTCCGGATAATCGCCCGATGATTGAATTGCTGCAAGCTCATGTCGATGGCAACACTGATCCAATTGTTATACCACCAATTGCCGCCAACAATTTCGAGCTCAAGTCAGGCTTTATCCAGATGGTCTCCGCTCAACCATTCTTGGGGCGTACCATTGATGACCCACATGACCATATCAAGAGATTCTTGCAACTTACTAACACGGTCAAATTCAATGGCGTTCCACAAGAGGTTATAAGGTTACAACTTTTTCCCTTTTCTTTAGAGGGACAAGCCCGGCATTGGCTTGCTAAGGAACCGCCACAGAGTATTCTCTCGTGGACGGATTTGGAAACAAAGTTTATCAATTACTTTGTTCCACCCTCTCGTACTACCGCATTGCGGAATGAAACATAAATTTCGAACAAAAGTACGATGAGTCATTCAGTGAATCTTGGGATCGTTTCAAAGATCTTTTAAGAAAATGCCCACAACATGGTTTTACCAAAGTACATCTAATTAATACTTTTTACAATGGTTTAAGCATGAGTGACCAAGATTCACTGAACAGTGCTTCGGGGGGTAATCTATTGGCTAAGACTTCCAATGCTGCTTGGGACATCATTGAGAATAAATCTCGTGTGCAAACCAAGAGTGTTCGGACCAATGTCGCTAGTGCTAGCACAAGTAACAGCGACAAGCGATTGGACAAAATCACTACGCTTCTTGAATCGCTTGTCACACACACCGTCAGCAACAACAACAGCAACAACGCCAAAAACGCTCAAGTGAACGCTGTCAGCCAACCTTGTGAGATATGCGGTGGTCCTCACTCTTACACAACTTGTACCGCCACCCAAGACTACCCTGCTGAGAATGTGAATGCGGCATATGGCACCTATCCTCAACCTGCTTATCAAGCTAGACCTCAAGGTGACCGTAACTTGCTTAGCTACCGCTCCAACAATTATCTTTCCCCACCTGGCTTTCCTCCTACCAACCCAAACCAACAACAAAACCTTAATCGCCCTCCTCAACAACAACAACAACCGCGACAACCATACATACCTCCTCACAAGCAGCAACAACCACCTCAACGTAACAACCAAGTTTACCAACAACCTGCTTATCAACCACCCGCATACAATGCTCCTCCAAACCAACCCACTGCATTACACCAAGAGGTTGCAACCTACATGAGGACCAATGATGTGATCGTGGAAAATCTCCAACAGGAAGTGCGAAACTTGAAAGCAGACTTGGTCAAGCAAGGAAACGATTTGAGAGCCGACATGAGAAATACGTTGGATAGCCAAACTAATGACCTGAGGAACATGATGGCTAGTTTCTTCCAAGGTAATCAACCCTCTTCTTCGGGTACTCTCCCGAGTAACACCGTTGCGAATCCAAGAGGGGAGATGAAAGCAATCACTACTCGAAGTGGTAAAGGTACCAAGGAACCCGAGCTTCCTATACCTCCACCGGTGGTTGTGACTAAGGAGATCGAGTCACCTGCTCCTATTCCTCATCCTTCTCCTTCCCCAATTTCTCCACCTCTTCCTTCTACCCCTCCACCACCCAAGGATGTGAGTGATCCTATTTTTCCAAAGCCTTCCTCTTCTTCCAATATACCTTATCCATCTAGGTTGAGGAAAGAGAAGCTCAAAAGCAAGGACGATATTCAGGTTTCGAACTTTCTTAAGATGTTCAAACAATTGAATTTCAATATCTCCTTCGCTGAGGCTCTCGCTCACATGCCCAAATACGCGAAAATGTTTAAAGATCTTCTGAGCGACAAGGAAAAGCTCCTCGATATTGCCAACACCCAACTTAATGAGAATTGATCTGCAGTGCTCTTAAGGAAATTGCCAACCAAGCTTGGTGATCCGGGTCGTTTTCTTATCCCTTGCAATTTCCCGGGAGTAGAGAATTGCATGGCCCTAGCCGATCTAGGTGCCAGTATTAATCTCATGCCTCTAAGTGTTTGGAAGCAATTATCTCTCCCAGAGCTAGTCCCCACTAAAATGACTTTGGAATTAGCTAACCGTACGGTTGCTTATCCAGTGGGGATAGCCAAAGACGTCATTGTAGGAGTCGACAAATTCACCTTTCCTGCTGATTTTGTTGTCGTCGACTACGAGATGGACCCTCGTGTGCCACTAATTGTTGGTCGTCCATTCTTGAGGACCGGTCGCACTCTCATTGATGTTGAAGCCGGTGAGCTTATCATGAGAGTGGGTGACGATAAAGTAGTCTTCAACATGGGAAAGTTGTCTAAACAACCTTATTCATATGAGAGTGTTAATTGTATTGACGTTCTTGACGAGGCTTGTGAAGCACACTTTCTTGATGCTTGCAAAAGTATTCCTACCTTTCTTCCCAATGTTGCGAACGTGTCCTCTATTGATTCATCATTGTCTCTCTTTGGAGAAAGTGATTTATTTTGGAACAATCTTGAAGCCACCATGGGAGATGTGAGCTTAGCTACTGCTAATTCTCCCACCGATGGGGATGAAGACATGCATTTCTTTGACAACCTTCTCCATGAAGACAACCTTTCTCCACCATCTCCCACGGTTATTGCTATCGATACTCCGACTTCGAATACGCCTCCCGTCGAAAATCCTCCGGATTTAGAACTTAAGGAGTTGCCGCCCCATCTCGAGTATGTATTCCTTGAAGAAGAGAAGAAGTCGCCAGTCATCATTGCTAAGGACCTAAAGGAAGACGAGAAAGCCCGACTTATCACCGTGTTGAAAGATCATAAGAAGGCTATTGCTTGTAGAATTTCGGATATTCGTGGAATTGATCCTCACTTCTGCACACATAAAATTCTCATGGAGGACGACTTTAAGCCCACAATTCAAAGCCAACGAAGGGTGAATCCAAAAATACATGAAGTCATCAAAACATAGGTTATCAAACTTCTTGATGCGGGTATGATTTACCCTATTTCGGATTCACCATGGGTTAGTCCAATCCATTGTGTGCCTAAGAAGGGCGGAATAACCGTTGTTCCCAATGAACACAACGAGTTGATTTCCACTCGTCTCATTACTGGGTGGAGAGTTTGTATAGACTATCGCCAACTCAATGATGCCACGAGAAAGGATCATTTCCCTCTACCTTTTCTGGACCAAATGCTTGAACGCTTAGCGGGTAATGAATATTACTGCTTTCTTGATGGTTTCTCGGGTTATTTCCAAATACCCATCGATCCCCAAGATCAAGAGAAGACTACATTCACTTGTCCCTATGGCACATTTGCTTACAAAAGAATGCCTTTTGGCCTATGTAATGCGCCCGGGACTTTCCAAAGGTGCATGTTAGCTATCTTCCATGACATGGTTGAACAAACCATGGAAGTCTTCATGGATGATTTCTCGGTCTTTGGGGATTCCTTCTCTTCTTGCCTTGCCAATTTGGAACGTATGCTTAAGCGGTGCGAAGACACTCGCCTTGTTCTAAATTGGGAAAAATGCCATTTTATGGTAAAAGAAGGCATCGTGCTCGGACATAAGATTTCCAAAGCCGGTCTTGAAGTAGACCGTGCTAAAGTCGATGTTATCGCCAAGTTGCCTCCACCTTCAACCGTGAAGGGTGTGAGAAGTTTTCTGGGTCATGCGGGCTTCTACCGTCGATTCATCAAAGATTTTTCTCAAATCGCTCGCCCGATGACCCACCTCTTGGAAAAAGATACTCCTTTTATCTTTTCCAAAGAGTGTCTTGAAGCCTTCAACTCGCTTAAGGATAAGCTAACTAAGTAACCCGTCTTGGTTACCCCTAATTGGGAGCTTCCCTTTGAGTTGATGTGCGATGCTAGTGATTTTGCTATTGGAGCGGTTCTGGGACAAAGAGTGAACAAACACTTCCAACCAATCCATTACGCTAGCAAGACAATGACGGGGGCCCAATTGCATTATACGACAACAGAAAAAGAGCTTTTAGCTGTTGTCTATGCTTTTGAAAAATTCCGCCCCTATCTTGTCCTTTCTACAACAATCGTGTATACCGATCATTCCGCGCTGAAGTACTTGTTGACAAAGCAAGATTCCAAACCAAGACTTCTTCGCTGGGTTTTGCTGCTCCAGGAATTTAAAATCGAAATTCGCGATAAAAAAGGAGCAGAAAACTTAGCCGCGGACCATCTCAGCAGACTTGAGGATCCTTACCAAGGGGATCATCCAAACAAAGAAATCAATGATTCTTTTCCCTTGGAGACCTTAATGTCTATAAATTCGAAATCTAATGAAACCCCGTGGTTTGCGGACTTTGCAAACTACTTGGCGGGTGGAATTCTCAAGGATGGGTTGACGTCCCAACAAAAGAAAAAGTTCTTCACCGACATTAAGACTTACTTTTGGGACGACCCTTACCTATTCAAACAATGTGCCGACCTGATTATCCGCCGATGTGTTGACGGACCGGCAGCGTCTGAAATCCTTGATGCTTGCCACAAAGGACCCACCGGTGGTCACTTTGGTCCCAACTACACCGCCAAAAAAGTGTTTGATTCGGGATTTTATTGGCCCTCCATATATCGTGACGCTCACGATATGGTTAAAAGATGTGATGTTTGTCAAAAACAAGGCACGATCACACATAAAGACGAGATGCCTCAGAATTTCATTCAAGAGTGTGAAATCTTTGATGTTTGGGGTATCGACTTTATGGGGCCATTCCCTTCCTCTAAAGGAAACAAATACATCCTTGTAGCCGTTGACTACGTTTCAAAGTGGGTTGAAGCCAAAGCTTTACCCACTAATGACGCAAGGGTGGTTTGTAACTTTTTGAAAGCTCTTTTCGCTAGATTCGGTGTGCCTCGTGCCATTATTAGTGATCGTGGGACTCATTTTTGCAATGACCAATTCGCAAGAGTCATGGCTAAGTACGGTGTAAATCATCGTCTTTCCACAGCCTACCACCCACAAACTAATGGCCAGGCTGCAATATCCAACCGAGGACTAAAGCGAATTCTGGAAAGAACCGTGGGAGAGCATCGTGCCGCATGGGCTGATAAACTTGATGATGCTTTGTGGGCTTTCCGTACTGCTTACAAGACCCCGATCGGCTGTACGCCTTATCGTTTTATGTACGGGAAAGCGTGCCACCTCCCCATTGAGTTGGAGCACAAGGCTTATTGGGCCTTGAAGTGGGCTAATTTTGATATTAACAAAGCCGGTGACCTACGCAAGATCCAACTCAATGAGCTCAATGAACTCCGTAATGAGGCTTATGAAAATTCTTTAATCTATAAGGAAAGGACTAAGCTCATTCACGACTCTAAGATTAAAAACCGAGAGTTCCATGTTGGAGACAAAGTCTTACTTTTTAACTCTCGGTTGAAAATCTTCTCGGGAAAGCTCAAATCTCGTTGGTCCGGCCTATTCACCATTGCCCAAATTTTTCCATATGGTACTCTCGAGCTCGCTCAACCTAATGGACCTAATTTTAAGGTGAATGGCCAACGAGTGAAGTTGTACTTTGGTGAGGACACCTCTCATGAGGTGATTCCTACCCTCACCACGTTCCCCATGAACTAATTTTGGGTCGAGTCAGGCTCGTGACTCGGTTATCAAAAACAAGCGCTCCTCGGGAGGCAGCCCGAGTATCTATCCTTTTATGTTTTAACCCCTTAAGTGTAGGGGAGCCTCTATAGAGTCTTTGTGTTTGTGTGGTGATGTGATTACAGGGATAAGTGCACTCTTGGAATCTTTGAAGAACCGTGCTCCCGTGTTATCCGAAATCCGGTCCTATCTCTCAACTATCGTGATTCAATTTTCTTCATACTCACATTTGAAATTGATCACTTTAGTCGTCTCTTCCTTAGCTTGAGTTAACCAATGTGCACAATGTCATAAGTGTAGGGGAGACTTTTCCCACATGCTTAAACATTGAGGACAATGTTTATCTTAAGTGTAGGGGGACTTCTATCGAAGTTTTAAGTGGACTTTTCCATGAAAATGCCTTCATTTAACCGGGAAATCATATTTTTCAACATTTTTCAAATTTTTTATTAGCTTGGGCCATTTAGTCGTAATTTTTAAATTTTTATCGTTGCTTTCATATGTATATATCCCGCAATAAAGTCAAAAATATTAATAAGTGATGTAGCTAGTTTTGAAATCTTTGACATATTAGGCCCGTTGCGTTTATTTTGACTCAACCCGAATAGACTTATCCAAGTTTATTCTAGCTAGTATCCTTAACCATGTAGACCTTAATTGGTTTATTAGGCTAAGTGTCCACGAGTCTCATTACTTGAGATTTTAAATTGTGGAGGACGAGAAATGATAGAGTCAATTATAAGTCGGTATTCTTGCACAAGCTCACTTGGTGTAATTATTTGCCTATTCTCCCATCACTTGCTAGTAATTTATCTGCAATAAGTAAGGTCGTACGATTTGAAAAGTTACTTAGCTTCTAGCCCAAGATCGTTTAAAAGTTGCTCGGTAATGATAAGAGTTCATAGCCAAGGCATAACTTATGAAGCGGGGCGCGAAGATTGGCGAGTCCGAAAAGGCCCTAACAAGGCATGAGGATTCAATTTTGTTGCTGAAGATCCAAAGTGATGTGAAAAGCATTATTCCTAAAATCAATATGAAGGATCAAGACTCACGACGAAAAGCAATCAACTCCCATAAAGATCATGGAGAAGTCTATCCAAAAAGACCCTAACAAGGTATGAGGATAAATAGATCCAAGTCCGAAAAGGAGGCGAATCGTTGTATCTCAAAATCCCAATTAGAGATTGAAGAAATAATCATGAAGTCGTGGTCAACAAAGTTGGAGTACCCCTCAAAAGTATCCAAGTGAAGAAACTCTATTATGATAAGAAGACCATTATCTCAAGAACGTCTCTCGAAGATATGAAGTATGAACTACATGCCAAATATCGGCCCGAGAAAGGTCTCAAATCGTGAACCGAGTTATGCCAAGATATGAACTTTTTGATATCCCGAGAAGCAGTTTTAAGAGATTTTGTCCTTTATCTAACTATTGATCAAATCGTCCTACTTTGCTTTCAGCCTAAATAAACTATCGAAATAAGTCCAAAAATGCATCTTCATGATCATTCTAAGACAAAAATAAAATATAAGAGATACACCTAGGAATAAGGGAGTTTAAGCATTTAATTAAGCCATGTGTGTAAGTGTTTGATTTGCTAACTTATAATAACAATGATCTCGTTTTTAAGCTTAGTTTGGGGAACGTGAAACTTGAGGGTGATAAATCTTCGCAGCACCAAAGCCCTAATGTAAGTCCTTGATTTCTTTGCAAGTTATTTCCATCCTTTTGTTTATTTTAAAGTTTTAATTTCTCTTAGTATTTTAATTTTTATTTAGTAGTATTTGAATAAGGCCAAGGTTGATTAATTATGAGAAAAGTGTAAAATTGCTTTATCACTAAGCATTGCATGAGGGCATGGCAATGGTTAAGTGTAGGGGATTTGATAGGTGTGTAAACACCCATCCTTTTACCACTTAATTCTGGCTAAAACAAGACCAAAACACGTATTTAATATCATTTGTTTGGAATTATGCGTGGTTTTTGTGTTTATTGTGTTTTCAGAGCTAACCGGATGAATATTAAAGAAAACATGGGATTGCACGGGTTTTATCAAGGAAAAAGACTAAAGTCGAAGTCTATTGTCCAAGAGATGCAAAAGATTTGAAGTCAATGGGCCTATTTGAAGATTTATCGAAGAAAAGGACCAAAGACGGAAGATTTACATATGTCGAAGAAACTCAAGTCTATTAAACGAAGAAATTAAAAGACGAGTTGAATTTAATCGTCGACAAATCCCGGATCAGAATCGAAAACGTCAACTTTTCTGAAAAGACGAGAAGACAAGAAGAAAGGGATAAAGCCCACTCACCAACCAACCACTAGGACTATAAAAGGATTTTTCCTTCACACAATTAGGGAGTTAGCTTTATTTTTCTTTCCCAGGTCTTTTGGTTCGTTTCATCACCAACACCATTAGGGTGTTTGGTGATTTTTAATTTTTCTTTGAATCTTGTAAGTGTTTAATCATTACTCTTGTTACCTTTACATTAATCTTTCAATTCCAATCTTTTTTTTCATCTTGTTCATCATCATCTTTCATCTCAAGTTCTTAAGTTCTTATTTTGTTGAGTTTTGATTTTAAAAAGTTGTTGATCTAGTGTTTTTATTGTTGGGATTTGTTACTTATGGTATTTAAATGATGATTGGTTGATTTGGTAAAAACCTTTTTGAGTAATTTTGTGTTTTGAATCGAAAATCGTTCTTCCCTAACTGCTACTGTTCTTCAGCTCTGGACATTCCGAATAGACGATTTATGTTCCCCTTATTCGGAATATTACATATTCCGAATAGGGCTTTTTATTTTTCCTTTACTCGGAATAAATTATTCCACATAGCAAAATTTGCCATTTCCTTACTCGGAATATTTGATATATTCCGAATAGAGCCAGTTTTTCCGCATAGTAATTTCATTCCGAATAGGACGTCATATTCCGCATAGACCATTTTTCCGCATAGCTTACTTTCCGCATAGTCCTTTCTTTCCGAATAGCATGTTTTCCGAATAGGTTTTCCGAATAGGACCTTTTTCCGCATAAGGGTATTTTTCCGAATAGAAGATTGTTTTCCGAATAGGACCTTTTTCCGCATAAGAAATTGATTCCGCATAGAGAACCTTTATTCCGAATTACATCTTTTCCCGAATAGGACTTTTATAGCAATTTATTCCGATTAGAGTATTTTCAGTTAGGGCATTTTTCCAGTACTGTTTGATTTAATTTCTTATTCAAGTTTTACCTTTTAATTGTTTTAAGTGTAAATCTTTATTACTTTATTCTTTTCCCTGTTTTAGTAAAATAGAAAATCAAAACCACTTTTTGTCACCAAGAACAAATCATTCCACTTAGAACTGAGATCAATTCGAGAGGATTCCGAGAAACGAACTTTCAACATAGAAAATATCTTGTATCACCTAACAAGGCATGAGGATTCGATTTTATTGCTGAAGATCCAAGGTGATGTGAAAAGCATTATTCCCAAAATCGATATGAAGGATCAAGACTCACGACGAAAAGCAATCAACTCCCATAAAGATCATGGAGAAGTCTATCCGAAAAGACCCTAACAAGGTATGAGGATAAATAGATCCAAGTCCGAAAAGGAGGCGGATCGTTGTATCTCAAAATCCCAATTAGAGATTGAAGAAATAATCATGAAGTCGTGGTCAACAAAGCTGGAGTACCTCTCTAAAGTCTCCAAGTGAAGAAACTCTATGAACAATGAGAAGACCATTATCTCAAGCACGTCTCTCAAGATATGAAGTATGAAGTACATGCCAAATATCGGCCCGAGAAAGGTCTCAAATCGTGAACCAAGTTATGCCAAGATATGAACTTTTTGATATCCCGAGAAGCAGTTTTAAGAGATTTTGTCCTTTAGCTAACTATTGATCAAATCGTCCTACTTTGCTTTCAGCCTAAATAAATTATCGAAATAAATCAACAATGCATCCTCGTGATCATTCAAGACATCAATAAAACATAAGAGATACCCATAGGAATAAGGGAGTTTAAGTGGTTAATTGAACCGCATGAGTAAATGTTTGCTAGGCTAACTTGTACTAACAATGATCTTGTTTTTAAGCTTGGCATGGGGAACGTGAAACTTGAGGGTGATAAACATTCATGACACACAAGCCCTAATGTAAGTCTTAGATTTCCTTACATGTTTCTTCCTCGTTGCATCTTGTTATTTTCTATCTTTTTTATTTTCCTTAGTTGTTTGATAAAGACCAAGGTAGGTTGATTATGATGGAAAGTGTAAACCTTGCTTTATCACTAAGCATTGCATGAGGGCATTGCAATGGTTAAGTGTAACGATGGTGCGGTTCTTAATTGAACTTCACTTGTTCCAGGAACATGAATTGACGGCTTCAAATCATGCGGATAATATTATCCAAATGATTCACTCTTTACGTTCGCAGTCAGCTTTGGACGGTCGAGTAAAGAGAACGGGTTTACCCGCGAAATCTTGTCAAGGAGGTTCTTTATTGAAACTACCTACCACAAGTACGATATTTAATATCGTCCAACGGTCTTCACCGACCGGAGGTAAATGCTACCGAATTAGAATGAAATGTTCAAGGCCATTTCATCCGTGTATATTGTTTGTTGCTAACTGTCTTATGCAGTGTAACAAGAAGGTGGCATTGCGGTGTACAATCCAGAAGAAGTCGTCACCACATGCTTATACTACATACACTTAGTACTTCAACGAATTCAAGAAAGTCTGAAGGTCAAGTCTTCCGCTGTATCAAACTCTGAAGCTTTCAAGAATTTAAAAGTATAAGTATGTGGAACATGAAGTCACGAAGAGGCAAATATCACAAGTGAAGAATGCACAAGGTCAAGGCAAGGAAACATGCTCAAGACTAAAGTCAAAGATCACATCAAGCATATTCACAAGAACAAGATCGAAGACTCAAGCATAGATGCTAGGTTTAAGATTTTGTAAAAAGATGTGACCTCCCTTAGGGGGAGATTGTTGGAAATACGTTTTTCCCAATAAAGTCTCGGTCACATCTTAGTTAGCATAGATCACGAGATATAGAATATTTAGAACTTTGTAACTTGGAGCGACCTCCCTTAGGGGGAGATTGTTGGAAATACGTTTTTACGTATTTATGAAGGATCGGTCGCTCCAACGATAATTATGTAATGGGCTCGTGATCTACTTAGTAAACATATAGTCCATATAGCCCTCATGTAGGGTGGGCTATATATATCCCCTCCTAGCATGTTAGGAGGGGTTGGTGATTTCATATTTCTAATAATCAATCTTTACTTTCTCTATCTACTCTTCTCTTTTCTCTCCTTTCTCTCTCTACACCCTCTTCTCCTTCTCATCTTCCTTATATTTATCAATTAATCAACCCACTTTATCAATCCAATCCATCATGTAGAATAGGCCAAGTATTACGTAGACCTTCAATATAAATTTGATGCCTTTAAGTGTTTGGAAAACACTATCATTACCCGATGTTACACCAACGAAGATGACTCTTGAGCTAGCAAATTGATCTCTCGCTTACCCCGTTGGTATTGCCGAAGACGTGTTTATTAAAGTTGGTACCTTCACTTTTCGGGTCGATTTTGTTGTTGTTGATTATGAAATGGACCCTCATATTCCATTAATACTTAGACAGCCATTCTTACGAACCGGAAAAACTTTAATCGATGTTGCCGAAGGTGAATTAATCTTAAGAGTCAGGAATGATGCACAAGTGTTTAAAATGGGGAAGATCACAAACAAATCAAATGGAAGAGAATCAGCGAATATGATTAATGTGCTTCAAGACGAGCTTGATACACATATTTGTGAAAGTACAAAGCTTGATGATTTTGTCGTCTACAACAATCCTCTTTTCGATTCTTGCTATGATAATCCACTTTTCCAAGATGATGTGGATGATTCTCTCTCCAATTTGGATCCTCCACCAATTTATGAGTCTCCGCCAACCTATGATGACTATGATGATGATTCTAGTTCTGACATGGATGATTCTTATGATTTTTCTTTTGAGTATAAAGACATGCCAACTTATGATGACTTTGATGATGTCGATACTCTTTCGAGTGATTCTTCACATGATGACCTTGTTCCTACTTTTGATGAAGATCCTCCACCAACAATGCTTGATCCTACTTTGGATGACTACTCATTTGAGGAAGATTTTGCTACTTTTCTCAATACTTACTTCCCCAATGAGAATGATTCTCCTCCTTTGGACTTTGATTATGGTCTTTATCCTCCTTTAGATATGAAGAAACCCGTTTCAAAGGAGAAGAAGCCGGAAGACACCGATATCCGCAGTACTTATGTCTTGACACCTCTTTATCCACCTTCGTCGGATGAGATTGTGCGATTTATGAGCGGATTTTCTTCAAATTCTACTGAGCCTGAGTGTTATTTTCCCCTAAAGGAAAAGGTGTTCGATCCCGGTATTGCAATTTTTAAGCCATCTCAGTATCCATCTGATGCAATAAAAGGAAAGATTTTTGGAACTTGTGGAGATATGCTTGCACTTCATCATACTATCTACCACCGTGCTCAATCTTTGCTAAAGGGAACCTTGTCTACTCTTCTTTGGCTTGCCTTGTTCGCCTTAAGCTTGTGCTACTTGATGGATGAAAACCATGTATTTGATCCCGGTGGATGTTCTTCAAGCTTCTTACCATTGTAATCAAGGTCGAGTCAGGCTCACGACTCGGTTAACAAAAACAAACGCTTCTCGGGAGGCAACCCGCAGTATCTATCCTTTTATTCCGTTTTTATAATAAGTGTAGGGGGAGACCCTAGTATGTGTTTGTTGTTTTCTTTCTTATCATGTGCAGATTCGAGTTTTCAAAGTTCCACTCTTGATGACTTCTGACGACCAGTGATTCCGTGTACCCGTCTTCCCGGTTCTATCCCAAACTCTTTTGATTCACTATTTTATATTCTTCAATATTAAAACAGGAATCACTTTAGTTGCCTCTTCCTTAGCAAAATTTAAACAACGTGCACAATGTCCTAAGTGTAGGGGAGTTTACTTCCACATGCTTAAACATTGAGGACAATGTTTATATTCAGTGTAGGGGTACTTCTATCGAAGTTAAGTGGGCTTTTCCTTGTATTTGTCCTCATTTTAACCGGAAAATTGATTTTTCGGCATTTTTCAAAATTTTTGATCTATTTTGGCCTAGTTGTAGTTACCTTTGTATAGTTATTTTCTTTCTTTGTTAAAATAAATTTTAATAAAGTGGTTTTAATTTTCAAACGTTGTGAATCTTTTGACTCAACCCGAGTTTACTTATCTAAGTCTACTCTAGCTAGTATCCTTAACGTGTTTAAGTCAAGTTTTGCTAGGCTTTTATATAGGGAACTTTAAAACGCGAAAGTCTTAACTCTTACGGGTTAAGAACAAGAACTTTTCGCAAGTTCCTATAATTTATCCTAGAAAGTCGTTTATCAAGGGAACTTTAAAATGCGAATTCTAAACTTGAAAAAGTCTAAGAAGTTGCAAGATCCTATAGATGACTTGAAAACCCAAAACTTTGATTTAATAGGCTAAGCATCCACGAGTCTCATTCCTTAAGATGTGGAGAACGAGAGATGATAGAGTCAGTTATAAGTTTGGTATTCTTTCATGAATTTATGTTAGTTGATTATGAGCTTTTTCTCCTATCGCTTGTTAATAAATTTAATTGCAATAAATAAGGTCGTACGATTTGAAAAGTTACTTAGCTTCTAGCCCAAGATCGTTTAAAAGTTGCTCGGTATTAATTAGAGTTCATAGCCAAGGCATAACTTATTGAAGCGGGATGTGAAGATTGCCGAGTCCGAAAAGGTCCTAACAAGACATGAGGGCTACATTTTGTTGCTAAAGATCCAAAGTGATGTGAAGAATCATTTATCAAAAATCAATATGAAGGATCGAGACACACGACGAAAGCAAACACTCCCCAAAAGATCATGGAGAAGTCTATCCAAAAAGACCCTAGCAAGGTATGAGGATAAATAGATCCAAGTCCTAAAAGGAGGCGGATCGTTGTATATCAAAATCCCAAATAAAGATTGGAGAAAAATGAAGAAGTCATGGTCCAAATATGAAGAATCTCTCAAAACTTCAAGTGAAGAAAATTCCTATTATGAAGAGAAGACCATAATTTCAAGAACGTCTCTCAAGATTTGAAATATGAAGTCACTGCCAAATATCAGTCCGAGAAAGGTCTCAAATCGTGAAGCGAATTATGCCAAGATATGAACTTTATGAGGTCCCGAGAAGCAGTTTTAAAAGATTTTGTCCTTTTAGCTAACTATTGATTAAATCATCCTACTTTATTTTCAGCCTAAATAACTATTGAAATAAGTCAACAATGCATCTTCGTGATCATTCAAGACAACAATAAAATATAAGAGATACTCCTAGGAATAAGGGAGTCTAAATGAATAATTGGGACACATGAGTTTGTGTTAGTTTACTAACTTATAATAACAATGATCTCGTTTTTAAGCTTGGTATGGGGAACGTGAAACTTGAGGGTGATAAACATTCATGACATTCTAAAACCCTAATGTAAGTCTTTCATCTCTTTACTTGTTTTCTTCCTTTGAATATTTTATAATTTTCTATCTCTTTAATGTCTTGTGTTTAATAAAGGCCAAGGTGAATTGATTATGATGGAAAATGTAAAACTTGCTTTGTAATTAATGCATTGCATGAGGACATTGCAATGGTCAAGTGTAGGGGATTTAATAAGTGTGAAAACACTTATCCTTTTACCACTTAATTATAATAATAACCAAGCCAAAACGTGTATTTTATGTCGTAAATATCGGAATTATGCGTGGTTTGTGTTTTTGTTGTGATTTAGGATCAAAATGTGAAAAGGGAAGAAAACACGGGCTTTCACGGGCTCTTATCGAAGAAAAAGACAAAAGACGAAGTCAAAAGATCAAGAGTGCAAAAAGAACGGAAGTCCAAGGCCTATTCTGAAGATTTATCGAAGAAAAAGTCTAAAGACGGAAGTTTAATGAAGTCGAAGAACTCAAGTCTAATAAATGAAGAAATTATAAGACGAGTTCAATTTATCCCGAGACAAAGTCGAGAAAGTCGAAGAATTTATAAAGACGAAAAGAGAAAGAAAGCATCAAGACATACTAATCCTCCTATAAATACCCTCCTAATGTGTCATTAGGAGGTGTTAGCTAAATTGACAACTTAGTCTTTCCATTTTAATTACTTGCACATTCATTTTGTCATCTTAATTTCTTGTCTTTAATTTCAAGTAAGTTTTAATTTTATGTTGTTGAACCTTTAATTTTAATCAAGTTTTTAATAAATCTCTCATTCTACCTTTCTTGTTTTGCTTAATCTTTATGATTATTTGTTTATTGTCATGCTTATTTGATTATTTGTTATGTTTTTATGTGTTTGATTGTGTTGGCTTATTGATTTTATAGCTTATTGTGTGTTTGATTTAAATTTAATTAAGTGTTTTTAAAAGTTATTTTATAAAAAGTTAATTTTAAATATTTTATTATTTAGTTTTTTAAAAGTTTTTAAATTTTAGCTTATTTAGTTTTTCTTAAAGTATTTTGGTTAAGTTTTTAGATAAGTGCTTATTAGTTTTTGGCTTATTTTAGTTCTTAGCTTATTTGCATTTTTGCTTAAAATTTTCCTTATCCGGGTTTCTTTAAAACCCTCTTTTTCCAGATAAGCCCCCGAAAACCAATTCCGGATAAGCCCCCAATTAGTATTCCGGATAAGAGTTAGCAAAACGGATTCCAGATAAGGTCCTTAAGACGGATTCCGGATAAGCCATAATTTACTATTCCGGATAAGGATTTTATACCTTATTCCGGATAAGAACCAAAAGACACCTTTCCCGGATAAGGATTATAAGAAGATGCATTCCGGATAGGCAATATAAGATTGAGGTGCTAGCTTGCCTGTTTGTTTAATTTTCCGGATAACCAATCAAATACCGGTTCCGGATAACAACATATTGTAATTTGACATGCTAGCCTTTGTGCTAGCTTAGCTTTCGCGCCAAAATCAGCACCCTGCTTGGTAGCTTGAGCTAGCTGTCTGCTAGCTTGTTTATTTATTATATTATTCCGTAATTGTTTAGTTTAATCTGAAAGTTGTTTCGATTTTATTTCTGAAAGTCACGTATTTTTAGTTATATTTTTCGTCTAATTTTAGTATTAGTAATTTTTCGTAAAGTTTAAGTTTTATCTTTTATTTAGCGCCCGCTTTAGGTTTTGTCTCGTTTAGTTTTAAAGTACCCTCTTAGTTTTATTTTTTCCTTTTTCATTTAGTAAATTTATTTTTCAGTCGAAAGTTAATTTCTTCGTTTAGTTTTATTTTTATTAATTGTTTAGTTTTAATTTCATTTTATTATTTGTTTCGCTCCTTTATTATTAGTTGATTGTTTTTGGCTTATTTTTATTACTTTTCGCATTTACCTTTCAAGTAGACATAGATAACCAAAACATTCTTTTTGTTAACCAAAAACGACTGAGTCACACTTTTAACCAGTAATCAGTTCGAATTGAATCGAAAAAGAACCTATCAAAATCTGTGTATCAGTAATATAGTCATTTTAGGCTTCTATTGATGTAGTCGGAACAAATTTGAAAGTAAAATAGTAAATTCATGAGATTAATTAGTAAGTGTTTAAAGTCGACACATTTTAATAAGTACGATCGTATTTTATAACTTTTACCCGCGTGAATACCTCTCATGGTACTTATGGATAGCTATTGTATGATCGAATCTGCGGATATTCTAAAGCAAGCGCACATTAAATGGATTTTATATATTTATCCGTTAGACATTTTTTTTCTCTTTACGTATGTCTTATTAAGGAAAAAACACTTTGAAATATTTGCTAAGAACAAATAAAATCAAGGGTAAACTGCAAAAAAGGTCTTTGAACTTTCTAATTTTTTTAAACTTTCCCCTGAGTCCAAATACATGCAATTTTGCCACTGAACTTCAATTTCTCGTGCATTTTTTCCCTTGAGTTGACGATTATTAACTTTTGCTCCTCTGTTAACTCTCACACGCGCCTGGCATGTGAGGGTATATTCGTCTTTTCTCGTGCCACCCCATCTCGTCATCTACTATCCACCTTTCTCTAATGCAATTTTCGTCTACGAAAACATTTACTACCCGCCACGATAGATACCACCTTTGGTTTACACATTTTGCGTCCCTAAAACCGTTTTTTCCAACACGACACAATTGCTTTTCCGGTTAAAAAATTCAGTTCGAGGTTTGAATTTGCAATGTGTAAAGTATCCATCATTTATGTTATAAATACATCATCTCCTTTCCTTTCATTAATTTTGTATCTCACCACAAAAACACCAATAAGAACATGGATAAATTTTGGCAAAATCGCTCTCGCGGTATCACCATCCCTTATTTGGGTCTCCTTTATGGTAAGCTTCGGTCTCCTTTAGGTCTTCTATATGGTAAGCTTAGTTTGGATATGTTGCTATTTTTATTGCCCCTAGTTTATAATTGAGTTATGTTTTCTCTTTTTTTTCACAAAATCGAGCTAGTTTATAATTAAGCTTCGGTCTCCTTCCATTAATTTTGTATCTCACCACAAAAACACCAATAAGAACATGGATAAATTTTGGCAAAATCTCTCTCGCGATATCACCATCCCTGATTTGGGTCTCCTTTATGGTAAGCTTCGGTCTCCTTTATGTCTTCTATATGGTAAGATTAGTTTGGATATGTTGCTATTTTTATTGACCCTAGTTTATAATTGAGCTATGTTTTCTCTTTTTTTCACAAAATCGAGCTTGTTTATAATTGAGCTAGTTTATAATTAAGCTTCGGTCTCCTTCCATTAATTTTGTATCTCATCACAAAAACAGCAATAATAACATGGATAAATTTTGGCAAAATCGCTCTCGCGGTATCACCATCCTTGATTTGGGTCTCCTTCATGGTAAGCTTCAATCTCCTTTAGGTCTTATATATGGTAAGTTTAGTTGGGATATGTTAAACCAACTTATAGTACCAAACTTATAAGTTTTCCCACATTTTAGGATTCTTGGTCAGTCATTGGACTATGATTTGCTATCACTATCGTCTGAAGAAGACGTTGACAGGTTTTTGGAGTATGTTCCTAAGTTTAAGAAAATGGAGGTGTTTATTGAATTAGGTGTTTCGTTGGTACAACTGCACATGCTGGAACAAAAGGAAAGTAAGGGTAATTCTATGGTAGTTAAAGAAAATGTTGGTGATGATGTTGTGACAGATTTGGCTCTATAAAGTGTTAGTAGTGACAAGATGGTGACATTTTGTTAGACTAGCTTTGTTGGGAGGGACGGAACTGTGGAGGCTAATGATTTTCGTGTATGTAATGACATTGAGTTCCTACCACCATGGTCAACAGAAAAATTGTTTGAAGATAGGAGTAGAAGGGCGAGTGCTGAGTATGAGTTCAGGGTAGTATTGGAAGAGCTTGACAACGTGTTTGGGTTTGATGAATCAAGACAGGAAGAAAAACAAGACTCAAACGATAACACTCGTGATGATGTCTCTTTTGGTGAGGTTGATTTTGATGAGGTTGATTTTATAGCTTTTGTTGGTTATGCTGATTTTGGTGAGGATATGGAGGTTCATCAATATGAGAGTGACACTAGTGATAGCATCGGTGGTAAATCAGGGGAATTTCTGACTTGGGACTGCGATGAATATACCCTAGTAGAAGCCGTAAATATCGCCATGAATGTTGACTGAAATGATGATCCTTACCATCTTGATGATGAGCCTGAAGAGATTAGTGAAATGTTTGCTGACATTGATGAAGCACCAAATGAGCTTCAGCAAATAACTCAGTGTGAAAATATGGATGACATTTATGCATATTATCAGCAATAATTGGATGAAGCAGAGGCTGTTGAGGTTAAACAGACGGCTATTGAGGTTAAACCTGAGGCTGTTGAGGTTAAACAAGAGGTTGTTCAGGTGAAGAAAGAGGCAAATGATGGTAATGATGCTGATGCACAAGAGCTGGTGGAAGAACTCAAGATGAGAAGAGTTATGACATTGATTACTAACAAGCAAGATGAAAACAAACCAAAATGAATAGATTCAAACACCCTTAATGTTTTGCCATGGATAAGTTGTAGAATAATATGATGTTATGTTTTAATGTTACTTTTGGTTATGTAATCAGTGAGTTTTATGTTTGACATTATACACTCAAGAGTCATGACATTATGTAATCATTGACTCTTGCTAATCAACATGTATATGTTACGTTTTTTGACATTCTAGAGTCAAACATCCATAGAAGCATACCATGTCAAAAAACCATAAACAAAATATTCTTCTTTCCATTAAACCTTAGAAACACAAGGGTACATCCAGATATCTAAAACACACGACAAATCAGTTGCAACTAAACACTATCCTATCATTCCTTTCTTGAATTTCTTCACAAGGTTGGCCATCTCACGCGCACCAAGATGGGATTGGTCCTTCATAATTTGGAGATCCACTACCTTCCCCCTATCCCTCTTTTTAGCATGCTTCAAAACTCTTGCAGTTTGGCAAGAGTCGTCATTATCCTCAACCCATAGAAAACTTTCCATCTCCTCAATTGACCTTGATCTCTTTCTGACAGTCTCCTCCACCTCAGAACATAGATTTTTGAGTTTCTCCTCCAGTTGCAGCTCCTTCTCCAATCCCTTTTCCATGAACCCAATAAGGCGTACGGCCAAGTCAGTGGACTTTGAAGTAGATTCAGATTGAATGTTTACCAATGCATACTAGAAGAAGGTATGTTTGGTATAATAAACTTTGTGCATAGATTCATGGATATATATAGACGTGAAAGTTGAAACATTGTGCAATTTAGGTCCTTAAATAAAGAGGGGCACTTACAATGCTTTCATTGATAAACAAAAGTGGGTACAAAACACACCCCGATCAAAACAGGGTAATTAAAAGTAGAACAACATAAACAATAAAAACATGGTCGATATCCTAATCATTATCTTCTATAAGATCCACATAAGCTTGCTTCTGGCTTATCGCGCTTTCTCAATCAATTTGGTCAGATCAACCAATTTTTGTGTGTCACTATCACGCATTTTCTTCAAACAATCGATCCACCCATCTTTATCTTCATTAACCTTTGTCTCAATCTCGTCGATCAGCATTCCGATGTTTCATATGGTATTCATCAGCTGCTCACACTAACCGTGCAAAACAATGACATAAGCTTGTTCGGCCGCGACCATTTGACCAATGTACAGACCCATACATGTGTTCAGATCATAATCTCCGCATACTTCCTTGAGTTCGTTAAGGATAGAAGTTTTTCCAGTCAGTTTACTTGATAAATTGATTAGTTGAAAGGGTTTGTGAAAGAGTTAGGGTTACAGATAATTAAAATGGGGGGCGAATGTTGATTAACCACCAAGTGTTAAGAATATATAGAAGTCCAAAAGGTCGTGTAATTTAACTCCCTGAAATGTTTTAGTTACTCAAACGTCGTGCAAATTACATCCTTGAGTAAATGTGTCAGAATGTGGACCACCAACTTTTTTTGCGGGAAAACAGTTTCAGGGACGCAAAAGGCATAAACTAAAGATGGTATCAATCGTGGCGAGTAGTAAATATTTTCGGGGACGAAAATTGCATAAGAGAAGGTGGATAGTGGATGACGAGATTGGGTGGCACGGGAAAAGACGAATATACCCTCACGTGCCAGGCACGTGTGGGAGTTAACGGAGGAAAACGGGCAAAAGTAAAAAATCGTCAATTCACGGGTAAAAATGCACGAGAAATTGAAATTCTTCAGAGAGAAAATTTGCGAAAATTGAAAAGTTCATGAACATTTTTTGTAGTTTACCTTAAAATCGACTAAAAGTTTACGTTTTTGGGAACATAAAAATAATTTTCCACAAGTACTTCGTCATAAAGCGCGGGACTAAAACCTCATTATAGTAACAAAAATTATTTCTTCGAAAAACTTTCGCCCCGCATCGGACGAGAGTCGGTAAAAATTCTTTATTTTTACACATACCTTTGGATCATTGAATGATACAATTTGAATAAACAATAAATGATTAAGTTAAAATTTCAAACAAAAAATAATACTGTATGTGCCAAAGTATTGCTCGGTGGTGACTTGGGAGCCAGATTGAGTACTTCTTGATATAATGATTTTAAGATTGTTCAAAATGGGGGAGCTACTCGTTAGCTACTCAACTTCGGCTTGTTAAAAGCTCTATTTGAAGTTGAGCTTAGTGAGCTCGAGCATGAACACGAGCTTCAACTTAAGCTAGTTTTTATATTGATTAGTAAATAATTTGTATATACTCGCATAATATGGCGGTGAGTAACTAATGACAAATTTCAAGGCGAATAAATATTAATTTATTATCCATTAAATTTGTATTGTGTTAATGTTGTAAAAAATTAAATTAAAAAACTCTACTAAAAATGAAAAAGATTAAAAGTTAATAAAAGTATATCAAAATAGATATTGAATTAAAGAGCACAAAATTTTAAAAAATATGATAAAATTAGATTATAAAAATAATAAATAAATAAATAAAAAATTCAATTTAAAAGAGAAAAATATTAATTTAAGAGGTTGTTACAAAAAGTTGTTGGTTATCATATATAATGTTGATCAAGATATTAACAAATTGCTTTATTTAGTAGATAAAAAAAATAAGTTTTTAGCCTTACTATTTTGAAAAGGTCTCAAATACTTTATAAATTATTATATATTATTAAACAATACTTGGCTATAGATAAAAAAAACTTCAGTATCTTAAAACGCATGTTAATCCGATCAGTTGAACGAGTTGAATCATGACTCAATTAAATGACCGAACGTAAGTTTTATAAAAACTCAATTGAACCGTCGATTAAACTACTCTTTCAGAAGCTTTCAGGAGATTAATACATAGACTTTTATGATCATAAAACAAATATCTTTGTATTTTCTAGAACTAAGATATTTATTAAAATATTTATTTAATATGACAAATTTGAATATCGACTTGGTAAAAAATGTGACTTTTGACTTGCTGTAAATTTCTATTGAGTTAGTACAAGACTTTTGCATGCCAATTTTATTACGTAAGAGCATACGCATGCTTTTAGTAAAGATATTTTCTTATTTGAAAAATAAATGACTTTGTGCATTAAAAATAAGGTTTTTTTTAGTGCATTTAATGTGAATGATTTGAGAAACTCTAAACATTTGATGAATAGCTCGAAGTTCTAAATTGAGGCATTGAATTTTACGTCCATTTAATTTTTCGGTTCTTTAAAAGTTTTATTACAACTTGATGCATTTGTTAGGCGATAGGCTTAAGCCTGATTGTGGGTTTGTGGCCTATTAGATTTAGGGTTTTGAGTAGGTTGTTTAATCTAAAAACTATGTATTCTGTATAAATACATATGCCTCATCTTATGTAGTGCATTCAATTACTACAATCTATTTATTATTTTACATGATATCAGACCTTTAGGTACAATCCATCACAAAACAGTTATCCTCTGGTCATCAGTCACTCGCTGAATATTCGAAACGAAAGGATCCCATTTAATTTCTTCCGTTTTATTGATTCGGAGGGACCTCATTTGTATATATATAACTTTTTAATTAATGAAATCTAATTACATTAGTGGAGTGTAAGAAGCAAAAAGTCACTTTGTGCATTGCAAGTATCTTATCTTACATGTTGTAGTATAAAACAGACAGACCATGCATGATTTAACATATCGATCACCATTTATTTTCTCATTTTTAATCCAATCACTGACTTGTATTATCCGTCTCATTTTCATTATACCTAAAAACATGGCACACTTAAACAACCATGTATCATGGTGGTGGAAAGAGATGACAAGGACCAACAATGACGAGCTTACTCTAGTAGCATTTGTGATTATACCTTTGCAATAGTACTATTGGCTATTCTTTGGTACAAGAAGACAATTCCGAGCCCCTCGAATGGTGCGCTATCGTTGCCACCAGGTCCCATATCCTTGCCAATTGTTGGGTACCTTCCATTTCTTAGTCCTGATCTGCACAGACAGTTCGCCGACATGGCTCAAACCTACGGCCCCATCTTCAAGACCTATTTGGGAAGCAAGCTTTATATTGTGATAAGCAACCCGGAATTAGCAAAGGTGGTGTTTCGTGACCAAGATGAGAACTTTTCTAATCGGAATGCGGTAATTGCTACCTCAATAATATCTTACGGAGGTCAAGATATAGCATTCTCCGACAATAACTCAAGTTGGCGTAACCTTCGTAAGATATTTGTCCAAGAGGTTCTAAGCAACAAGAATCTCCAAGAGTGTAGTTCTTTTCGAAGGAATGAAGTTAGAAAAACCATCAAGAGTGTTTTTACTAAAATCGGTACTAATATCAACATTAATGATATTTCTTTCTCAACCGAGGCAAATGTTCTAACAAGCATGCTATGGGGAAACTCATCTCTGGAAAGGTCAAAGAAAGACCACATTGTTGCAGAATTGCATATGGTGGTTTCAAATATCTTTGAGCTACTAGGAAAACCGAATGTGTCTGATTTTATCCCAAGTCTTGCATGGCTTGATCTTCAAGGTGTTGTGCGGGATATGAAGAAGGAATTTCCACGGATGGATCAAATTATCACACTGTTTGTTAATGAGCGGATAGAATCAAACTCCAAAAGGCCAAAAGATGCAGTGCGTCACGACGGAAAGAAAGATCTTTTACAAATATTATTAGAGCTCAATGAACAAAAGGATGCTACATGGCTTAGCATTACACAAATAAAGTCACTTCTCGTGGTAAGCCTTTTATCAAAATCATCACCTTTTAACTCGAGTTGATTAAATGTATGTTTTCTTTAAGGTGACTATGAATTTTGTTGTATCAGAACATTATGGGTGCAGGAACAGACACAACAACATCACTAATAGAATGGGCAATGGCAGAGATTTTGAAAAATCATAGCATAATGAAAAAGATTCAAGAAGAACTAGAGAATGTTGTAGGAGTAAACAACATTGTCGAAGAATCTCATCTCCCACAACTAAAATATTTAGATGCAACGATTAAGGAAACATTTCGGTTGCACCCTCCGGTCCCTTTGGGACTTCCAAGGTCACCAAACCAAACTTGTACGGTAGGTGGATACACTATACCAAAAGGTTGTATAGTCTTTATAAATGCTTGGGCAATCCAACGTGATCCTCGGTACTGGGACAACCCCTTAGAATTCAAACCAGAAAGATTTATGACTAACGAGGCAGGGAAAAAATGGGATTTCACAGGTAACAATATGAAGTTCCTCCCATTTGGATCAGGGAGAAGATTGTGTCCTGGTTATCCGTTGGCTGATAAAATGCAGATGTATATCTTGGCTTCGCTCTTACACTCTTTCAACTGGACCTTACCAGAAGGTGAAGAGCATGACCTTTCCGAAAAATTTGGACTTATATTAAAAAAGACAAAGCCGCTCATCGTTATCCCATCTCAAAGGTTGTCCAATGTGAGCCTCTACATGTAACAATATTGGTGTTTGCGGTTTCATTTTATGCTATGTTATGTACCAGTTTAATTGGTCCTGTATTTTATGTATGATGACTATTGAATAAAATCTTATATGTTGCCTCAATTTTTACTGCAGACGTTATAGAAGCTCTACAAATAGCGGTTCTTATGAATTTATGGCACAGTTCTTTAAGTTGGGTAAATCTAATATCAATTGTAGGAATATTTATAATTTGTAATTTTTCATCGGAGAAAGTCGTGCAAAAATCATTAACCGAGATCAACTTTTGGTCAAGTCTTTGGCCTTTTCTAACCGTGACCAAGCAGTTGCAGCCTCAGCTATAGGTTACAAAGGCCGAGATATAGTAATATCCAACAATTCTGATTGGAGTAACCTTCGTAAGATATTTTTCCATGAGGTCCTAAGCAACAAGAATCTTGAAGCATGGCGTAACAACTCTGTATCAGGACATTATGATTGCAGAAACAGAGAAAACAGTGAAACTCATAGAATGGACAATGGCGGAAAATTATGAAGGATCGCACTCTAATAAAAAGGATTCAGGAAGAAATGGATAAAAAAGGAGTAAATAACATAGTGGAAGAATCTCATATCCCAAAATTGAGATACCTAGATGCCACGATGAAGGAAACATTTCGGCTGCACCCTATACTTCCTTTGCTTTTACCACGATCACCAAGCCAGGATTGCTCCGTACGTGGATATACAATCCCAAAGGCTTGAACGGTCTTTCTAAATGTTTGGTCAATCCATCAGGAGTTATATCATATTCTAACTTAATGTATCAAATTATCTAAAAACAAATATTTAAGGTCAATAACAAATTTAAGAACTAAATTAACAAGTAGCTAATATGAAGGTTAACACGATTCGGTTAACAGGGCAAAACTTGACCCCGGATTAACCCAAATACGTTCTGCCTAATACATAAAATACGATTTTTCCAATGCAACTTTGGATGCATACCAATGGATTTCACATGCAATAGCACAACATATGAAGTCATCAGGGAAGCTGCAAGCGATAGAGCAATTTCTACTTCTTTTTGTACCATCTTTTTTACCAATCACGGTATCAAGTTTCCACGCTTTGTGTCAAGACCTTTGTATCTCCGATAGCGAAAGTAGATAAACTGGATTAGAATCTATAAGAAAATGTCAAGGGTCAACAGGCTTAAGCGAAATGCTTTGTGAATATTATAGAACTTCATGACTGTTGTTGAAAAGGAATTGTTAAAAAAGAAGCAAAAATCATAGGTATATATTAAGGATACAAAAGAATCAAGCATTACGCATCCACTTGATTCCACAACCCATGGAAGGTTTGGTTTTATTTTTGACCACTGCATGCTGCTCACAAGTATGCTGTACAAATACATAACACATATATTCATAAAAACATGAGTTTCGTTTGCCTTCCAAAAAAAATATCAGTTTCGTCTAAATAGAGCATTCACTTGAATATCAATCAGATAACTTTTGAAGCGAACCATTTTTTTAATCAATTAATTTTTGAGGTGAACCATTTAAGTATCAATCAGATTAGACATTTTTCAAACGTGTAGGATTCAAGTATTCGCTTCATACACCTTATGAACAGATTAAACAAAGAAATATTTCTATCTTAACCCATAAGCAAACAAATGAGAAGAAAACTTACCTTGCTACATAAGTAGAGTTTCCCATAAGAGCAAAGATAAACATTAGTGGATTCAGACCCTGCACGTTTTGTTGAACAAACACAAGTGAAGAAAGTTACAATATGTAAACACACAATTGTGATATACTTGTATTCGTGTCTTATAGATATGGAATTGTTGTAGGTCATGCCATTAGCCATCTAAAACCGAAAACCTCTAAAACACAGATGATTGGGTCTGTGTGGTTGTGTTTGTGTGGGTTTAAGATGTAACTGTTGGATCAGATTTTAAAAAGGAGTGTATAACCGCTTAAGATTATAGCGTTTGTTTTTCCACTTTAGTTTTGTTCGATTGGATATCAGAAAACTATTTCACAAAACAATTTTCAGGTTTATCGAAAGGCAGATATGTGGCCTATGATCCTAACAAAACAATAATCAATTTCAAAAAGTTGAAGGATTTCATGCAAACCTGAACATTCCCCCTTCTAAACTGCAGAAATAGAAAAAAAATGTTAATAAAGTAGATTACTAATGATAAAATCAAATACCAGTATAAATGATGTCCCAAGCACAAAAACAAATTTGTATTTGTGTGTATTCTTACGTTTAAAAATATCTGCGGAAGACGCCCACCCATGTAAATAGCGGCCATTCCCCAACCAAGGTAGGTTCCAATCCCACTAGTATCTATGCCTTCACTACCCTCAGTTACCTGCATTAAATCCAGATGATCAAACTGTCAAATTTTGTATTCACCGAAGTCAACTGACATCAACAAGTTCTAACTGGATAATAAGAAGTGAACAATAACTCTTCGTTTAACAAACAGTTACATCACATAACAAGAATATATAAATTTTGAATTAATTGAAGTTGTAACAGTCTCATAACGATAACAGGTTCAAAATAACGACTAGTCAAACAAATAATTTTATTAGTCAACTGCATATGCTAATTTGAAGAACCAAGTAACCTCGCAAAACAGAATTGTTTCACCACAATCAAACAAAATGTATAAACATGCTTTTTCCTTACCTGTAAAAGCTTTCGTCCCACTTGCATGACAAACCCATTATGTGGAGTTTCTGACACTGAATTGAGGTAACCGTCTCTTTCAAGTTTAAGATTGTATGTGCAGAGGAAAATTGTAGCAGTAAAAACCTGAATTGCAGGACAGCAAATTTATCACATCATCGGTGATGACTAAAGTTTTCAAGCTTATCTGTTCTAATTATAAGGAGTGTGCATGTGGTTTGTAATATCTTGTTTTAACTGATACAGAAGTTGTATATAGCTCACCACGCATAACAAATTCTTGGTTTGTGAAGGAGGTGGTGAACGTCCCGACACATCTCCACCAAGCAAGGGTTCTTCAACACTTTCCCGATGGCTATTTCTTTGTGAATGGAAGTAATTAAGAGTAGGAGTATGGCTTCTCGATAAAGATCTAGCAGAACTACACCAACAAAGAAACAATTTTACAAATCAAACTTGCAACTTGATAGGATTTTTGGATAAAACTGGCAATGAAAATACTTGATGGAAATGATACCTATAGTATACTCTTTCAGGGGAAGTATTATCATCAGCTACAGGAATTTGCAAACTTTGACTGATTTTCGACAATATAGGAACCGTCGACTCTACTGGAATTTTATCGTGACTATCTTTTCTTTTACTGTCTACAGACTCGATCTGCATAAATTTAGGAATTAAAAATCAGAGCTTTGACAATTATATGGTCCAAAAGTCAAGACTATAACATAGTTTATAAAATTAAAGTGCAAGCGAAATACAGATATAAAACGGAAATCTTATTACCTTATGGGAGTGTCTCTTAGATGAACCATGAGCGAAATAACCATAATACAATGCTTGGATGGTAAGAGTTAACGTAGTAATCAAGTACAGCTGCAAGCCAGACATTTATAATATGTATATAGCAACTTTTGGTGCAACCAGAACTCACAATATTTGAAACAAAAACAAAAACATTCTATGGATTATAAGCTGCTTACCACTGCCATGTAATACTGTGTCGGAAGCTGCAGAGTAAGAAGGCATCAGATGAGTTAGAAATATAGCCATTAACCACAGTTGACAGAACAAACATGAACGCTAACTAACATATCATTTAAAAAAAGTTAGGGCTCCACAGATTGAATCCACTACATATACTTTTCCAGTTTTCCAGATAGATCATCTGATATGATGGAACTTTGACTGTAAACTTTTCTTCCCTAACATTTTTAGTTATAAAGGTTCATGTGACTTCATTTATAATAAACAATTCAGAAGATGGCATAGATATTAAGGCGTAAATGTGAGAAAAAAAAAATAGCATAGTGTGAAAGAGCGATTAAAACTAACCGTAGCTGGTTCTAGCATACAGCCAAGCACGTTCAGAACATCTCTGCCAAATAGAAAAGGAGTAAATTAGAAAATTTGGTAAAAGAGTAAATAAGAAAAAAAATGGGACACTTATCATTGTTACTTTATTTTTAGAATTAAACTCGCAATGAAAATTAAATGATTCGTGTTGTGTTTCTTAAGTTTTGGATTATTACTGAAGTCTGGCTACCTTCTGGTTGCTCTAAAGACCGATTTCATAGGAGGTCAATCCTTTTAAAAAACAAGTTCATGCATAACAAACTTCTTCGCTACCAAGAATGTAACAAGTGTGTAATTTCAATCAAGCTCAAAACTATATTTAATCTATATAGACCGTATGCCAGAACTAATGTTCATATCCGTCTTAAAGCACCCACGGCCCATTTAACCATCAGTATGCTTAGGTAAATACAAACTTGACACTGAAACCGGCTAAATATCTGTAACTAAAATATTCAACTCCATGCATTTGCTGTGAATCATGAAGATTACATCATACAAGTTAGGATGGATTTAAAATTATAACATCACGATATTATAAATTACCATGTGCATATTTAAGGTTTAACAAAGAAGATATAAGTATTACCCAATAATCCATGTCAAAAGAAAGCCAATAGCAAGCCCTTCAGAAGACTTCTCTTTATAATTGGTAATAAGTTGAGGTACCTCTGCAACACCCCAACTAAAAACACTAATCATTCCCAATATCAACGAAACCCAATCCTTCCTGGTACAAAGACAATATTTCATATGACTCCTTGCCCATTCCGAGCAATGTCGATCTGCACGGCATACTGGCATATTACTTTTATAGAGTGCCATTGCGTCCAAGTAACTCTACCTATCCAAAATTGTATGAAACAACAAATCAGTAAATGCTCAAAACTGTATAGTGTTTGGGATTAAGTAAAATTGCCAAAATACTGCTTTCTGAATATTTATGCTTTGCAAACATAATAAGATAATCTCATTTGAAACGCAATACTAAACACCCTCAAAGAAAATTGTTTATCTGTGTACTAAAATCAAAAATTTATTCATAACATATCCACAATTAATACATTCTGAAAAGATGGCAATATAGTGGTAATATTGTATTAACACTTGATCAACAATTACCAGTTATCTTGACCCAATGCTCTGGCTCGCAGATTCTTTAAAATATCACCTAGAAAAGCACAAAACTTAATTAAATATATTGACTATTGTTATTTAAACCCAAATCTAGACATAACAATCTCAATTTCATCATTTGCAAAACTTACGGGGTGTTTGTTTAGGCTTACATGTGCCTTATGTTTTCCGGCTTATTTTGAAAGTTTTGAGCTTATATAAGTTTATTATGATATGATAAACTTATATAAGCCCATAAGTCTCAAAATAAGCCGGAAAATCAAGTCTTATAAAATATACGCCGAAACCAAAGAAGCTCATAAGCTTATTAAACCCACAAGTCACAACTTGTTGGTTGTGAACATAACCATCTAGCTCATGGATACCATTAGATCAAAGTCCCATTTATAATAACTTTTATAACTAGCTAATTAATTACTATTATATAAATAATAAATAAATAAATATCAAACAAAACAATCCCTATGCATGTAAATTAAACCCTTCAAAGTATAAATTATTCATAAAAAATCAATTACATTCAACACCCAACAAATAAAACAAACAAAAACCTTAGATATTTACGTGGGAATGATTCAAACTAGGAAAAACTAAACCCTACAAATAAAAATAAAAATAAAAATAAAAAAACCTGGAAAACAGGAATAGAATGAATAATCGTGTTATATGAGATTTAATGCGAATAGTTTTATGTATATATACAACATTAAAAAAAAGATTAACATACGTTAGATGTTTGTGTTTGATACGAATACGATGATTGGTTAAATTGTTGGCGAAGATGGTTTGTAGGTTTAAAATGGGTTTTAAAGGCGGTAGCTATAATAATATATATCAACAACAACAAATGCCACATGCATACCGAGAGTGACGCTAGGGCGACCCTACAATGATAATATGGGCTTTCTTTCTTTCTTTCTTGATCCAACAAAAACAAAACTGCATTATTTTTATTCTCCACCCGTATAACTATACAAAGTGGATACTCCAAAAACAAGTGTTGCTTTTTTATCTATAGTGTACTTTTTTATTTGTTTTTGGGTTAGTAGTGTGGCGACAAGAGTAAGAGTATCTTCTACCACATTTGTGGAAAGTTTTGTCATTTAGGCCTTGGTTTTCGTCTTTGGCTTTTGTACAAGTAGTCATCTTTGGCTTTTGTACAAGTAGTCAATTTAACCGATCATCGTATTCGTATCAAACACAAACATCTAACGTATGTTAATCTTTATCTTTCTTTTAATGTTTGTATATATAAAAATAAAACTATCTTTTTTCGTTACAAATAGTGTTGTTTTTCAATTATTTTGAACTTGTGAGTTTTGTATGAATAATATAGTTAATCACTAGCGGAGCTAAAACTTTTATTTTAAAAAGATCAAAAAGAGAGTTTGTATTTTAGGATGGCTAAAAGTCAAACATTTTTTTTGTCTTACAATTCTAGTTTATTTTATTTTTTAATGTCTCAAGTTAATAATTTATTTTAAAAATAGATAAAGAATATATATTAAGTTTATCGTATTAACTTTTAAATTTAAATTTATTTTAATTTCAAGCTTATCAAAGATATGAGGGACTCATCTTTACCTTCAATCACTCTACTATTTAATAGATGAGATTAAATCCCCAGTTTACGTTGGAAAGGTATTTTCGTCATTTTACACGTTCACTATATAAGCATTATTCTCACTTATTTCTCATAAAACACACAACACACACCGGCTTTCTATTTCTCTCTCTACCCGATCTATTTTCTCTCTCTAAAATTGATAGATCGAAGCTTATTTTGAATAAAATATATTCTTATATTTAGCTTATTTGATTTTGAATAAGCTTATTAATTTATTATCATGTTCATTATAAGCTTTAAATTAGCTTATTTTGAAAGAATTATTTTGATTGATTGTTCTTACTTATTAGCTAACTTCTTAGGTGATTTATGTGAATAAGCTTATTTGTTTGAATAAGCTTTTGAAACAGATGAGAGTTATAAATAAGCTTATGAGTTAGATGATTTGGATTTATTTTGTTGAGTTATAAGCTAGCTTATTAGCTTATTTTAACGAATTATAAGGTTTTATGAATAAGAAAGTTACGAATAAGCTTATTTTTGTGTGAATAAGCTGTATTATTAGGATTTTTTTTATGTAGCTGATGTATCATATATGATACCTCATTTATCATATATGATATATGATAGGTGTATCATATATGATACATGGGTATCATATATGATGTTTCTGAATAAGCTTAAGCTAGTGTGAATAAGTTGTATTATTAGGCATTTTAACTATATTGCTAATGTAAGCTTATTAGGTTGGATTTATCATATATGATACCTCATTTATCATACATGATAGTTATATGATATATGATATATGATAGATATATCATATATGATATATGAGGTATCATACATGATGTATCTAACAAGCCATATAAAAAACCCGACATTATTGTACATGATTTTTTACACTTTTGACCTATTGTACATGTTGATATTGTCTGCTAGGTAATTCACTTGTTGATAAAATGGTGCCTAATATGTTCTTTCATCTTTTTTATTAATGCAGACTGTGCGAACACAACAACGAACAGATATGGATGCGGCAATTACCTGGTTGGAGCAAAGCATGAGGACGTGCACGCATATATGGTTGAAGATGAAGAAGAATTGATTGAAAATGAAGAATAGTTTTCCAATAATAAGAATGTTATGGTTTTTGTTATGAATTGATTATACTCTTTTAATTTTTTATTTTTTATTTTATGAATAAATGTTTTAATCATGATTGGTTACATTCTATTTGAACAAGTGTTTAATCATCAATTATATGCTCTTTAAAAACACTTTTTTTATTTTATGAACAAATGTTTAATCATTGATTCAGCAGGCTCTTTAAAAACACTTTTTTACATTCTATTTGAACAAGGTATAAAAATATTACAAAATCAATTTACTTTTTGTAATGCTTCATGTACAAATAATTATAGCTTTAAAATTGAAAATAAAAATAATTATATTATTTAATACTCATTATTAAAATTAATTAATACATAATATTAAAACTAATTAATACATAATTAAATATTCATATTAAAACTAAATAATAGATATTAATTAATACACATTTAAAAAAAATAATTAATACACTCATTACTATAAATACTATTAGATATTTATATTTTACAACAATTAAAAACATATATATCTATTCATAAAAAAACATATATATCTACAAAATCATATATATTGTTTGCCTAAAATGATGAGGTTCAACTGGAAACCGGAGTCATAATCGGTTCAACTAGCAAAAAAAATCATCGGAAGACGAACCGGAGAGGACCCACCAAAACTGATAAAACGGCACCGTTATATTAATTTGTACTACTTTTTTGAATTTGTACTACTTTTTTGAACAACACATAAATTTGTACTACTTATAAAAGATATTGTACTCTCTCTCTCTCTCCAAAATTTAAATTAGTACGTTTTGGTACAAACCTCTACAACAAGAAGATTTCATAAGTTTTATATTAATTATTGGGAAATTAACATTAAATGACAAAATGAATACAAATTAATATGCAACATGTATAAATAATTATTGTTATAAATTATAATTTTTTAGATACAATTATTTAAATTGTTCACTAATATAAATTTAATATTAAATTTCTATGTTTGATTTTTTAGATACAATTATATCGTCTATGTATGTATCTTAGTACAAATTTAGTAAAATACTGATGATTTGGCTAATGAATTCAATTAAATCGTACACATCAAAATAATATGATTTTAAGGTCATTATGATGTATGAAAACGTGTAAACATATAAATTAAGAAGATTTTCTATATTTATATGTTATAATATTGCGACGGATGTTACACAGGTTTACATATATCTCTCACCATCAATCATCACAATCTCGTAATATGATTTCAATATGAAATGGTTTATTAATGCTCAAATTTATCCCAACTTAAAATTATTGTATTATTAATAAATATAACTATAAAACATCGCCCTTACAAAATTTTAGTTTCAGGGTAGCCGTAGCCGCAACACGCGGGTACCCTGATAGTAATAAATAAGTTGTAAATTAATTGGTTTAGAGTAAAATTATCATTGTGTCAAAAGTAAAAAAAAATTGAAAAAATAATATTTTATTAAACTGTTTATTTTTTATCGATGGACTATAATTTTAAAACACGCTTGTACCACACTTTTTTGGCTTTAAGACCTAACATTATATGATTAATACACTCGATCGCTCCCTTTTGAAAAAAAATAAATTTTTTTCTAATACAAACCTGGTTGCAAATATCTTGAATCGCTAGTCGGTCAGTGAACGACCTTGTATCTTGTAATCGTTCTACGCGGGATTAATCGGTGATTAATCGGATTGGCATTTTTAGCAAATTTTTGGCATTTCTAAAAATTATCGGGCATTTCTAACGTGTTTTAAGTCTTTTTTGCAATATTATTTTTAAAATACAACTTATCATATATATGATTAGCTACTATAAATGATAAACACAAGTTTACACTGGGTTTTTTGATATTTTTGGTAAAATTTGCAGGTTTTCGGCAAGTTTGACTTCCCTTGACCGTCGTTGACCACAGTTGATCGCCATTATTCGCCTTTTCATTAATCAGCAAGATTGAGGGCCTTGTAGCGATTAATCGGAGATTAATCGGCCTAGTAAACTTTTTTTGCGACATTGATACAAACAACATAAAGAATAAATTTAACACAAATATCTAGTTTTAATGCCCGTGCACGCACGGAACTTGAACATAAAAGATAAAATAGATAATAATTTTGTTATTACGATTTTATATATATTTATGTTTTTTAAAAATATCTAACGTTTATATGTTTAATTATGTTGTTGTTTTACTGTGCACCGTGTAAATTAATATAAACTCGCCTCAATTTTTATTTTTTGAATTTCATATTTTTTTATTTTCGATATTTTTATTCTAAATAGCTATCTCATTATTATCTATCAACAAACTATTTATATTAACTTTGCATGTATACGATTTATAAATTCATGATTTTTCAATGCTTAACATTGTTTTATAAAACAATATTAAATTTCCAATACTTAGATAGTTACGATCCTCATGGACCCACGAGTTTTACATAATTTTTTATTATGTGATAATGTTAATTGATATTTTGTATAAATATTTGTTACATAAAGGATTTGACTTTTTTTAACTCACATGTTAGTTATCATTTTTCTAGACATTGACGACCTTGAAAAAATATATGTTGTTGTAGTACGTAGAATCTCGTCTATTTGTTTCATCTCACACAGCTATTTGAAGTCCTGCATTCATTTTGATATATATATTCACGCTAATAATAATTTACGTAGATTACATTGCTTGACTTTGTTAAGTATCATAATAGCAATATACTCTCCATCTTTTACACATCTAGGTAATAATGTCAATATATTACTATTATGGTGATTCAAAGTTATTATTTTTTTTTGAAATATAGGTAACATTACCGGTTATAACCAAAATGTGACCGACACGTCATCTTTTTTGTGACATGGCAATTATAGATCAGCTTTTGACTTAACTTTGTGCTGACATGTACCAAAGACTTCATTATAAACTTTGACCATAAAAAACACAGTCCACATTAATTCATTTTTAGAAAATTAACATCAGATCTTCAATATTTCATTTCATATACTACAAATAAACACCATCTTCTTCACCAGCAGATTCCAGCAAAAGTTTTACAAATCCAACAACAAAAATCTTTAAATCATATCCAACCACAAAAACCTAAAAGCATAAAACCTTTAAACTACATCCCAACACCAAATTCAATTATCCCTTTGTGGTGATGGTTTTTAAAAACAAAAAAACACAAAAAAGAGACCTGATCTTAACACGGTTATCATCCACAAATCTAGATCCAAGTACCCATATATGTCGAAGGTTTTTAGATAAAAAAAAACACAAACACACCACAAGGAGGAACGAGATCTGGTGGATGGAGATACTGGTTCATGAGAAGTCTTGTGATATGAGTAGTGGCTAACTGTGAACATTATACCAAGCAAATAACCCTATTCAAGAATTGTATATATCTATCCTAATAGAAACAAAGTCAAAGATTAAGATGCTGAGAGGGCAAAGGAAAACTGGCAGTCGAGCAAGATCTTAGAACATAGAGATCTAAAAACGAGCAAAGGCGAAAAGAAAAAGATAGAAATGGAGCTCTGAAGGAAGTAAAGAAGTTACAAGTACATATATTGTAAAAGTTTAAAGTAACAACGGGATTGGATCATCCGCTAAAGGAAAGCCTCGGAAGAAAAAAAGACGATCATTCTTCCCACAATTTTTCATGTTTTTAGCAGCCAGGATATTTTAAATTGCTAGTATTTATTTTATTACTACAGTGTTGTGTAAGAAAGATATGTTAAAAAAATACAGTTGGAAATTAGTTATCTAGTTGGCACAATGAACCGGTAATCTTACCTATATTTTAAAAACTTAGCCGGTTTCAATTACCATAATAGTAATATAATGATATTATTACCTAGATATGTAAAATATGGAGAGTACATTACTAATATATGGACTTAACTCTAATAGAAATAGAAAATAATTTGTCTTTTTATTTGAATATTTTATAATTATTGATTTGTTGATTTTTTTTTAATATAACATATATGTAGGGATGAGCATTTTGACCCGAATCCTGAATCTGATCCCGAATCGTTCCCGGAACCGTACCAATTCCCGATACCAGAATCCCGTTCGGTACGGGACCGGGACTACGAAATAAGGTGAAAAAAAATTCGGGACCACTAATTCGGGACGGGACCGGTACCAAATCGGGAAATTCCCGGAAAAACGGGAAAATCCCGATTTCCCGGTACCGGTACCGATACCCGTACCGGTACTGATTCCCGAATCCCGTTTGGTACGGGATCGGTACATAACTTTTTAAATCAGGAAAAAATCGGGAGCACTAAATCGGGACGGGTTGGGGACGGGATTGGTCCCGAGCTCATCCCTACATATATGTTGTATTTTTAAAATATAAAGTGTAGAAGATATAAAGTTTAAGAGAGTTTTTTTTTAATATATAAGTTTACATTTGAGTCTATCTAATTTATTTAAAATTTAACTATTAAAGTTTTATTAATATCTCCTCCGTATTTAAGTTTTTATTTTCACAAATTTGACACGTATATCTTTGTGTGTTTTCGTCAAATTCCTTCACGAAAATTTTTAATTTTGACTAAATGGAGTTCAATTTTGACATTTTTTAACCAATCACATCGCTCTATTTTGTTTATGTATAAAATCAAATCATTTGATTTGTCCAATTATTTTTTCTACAACTTTTATTTTTTAATAAATTTTTCAAATAATATAATTCTTTTATAATATACAAAATTTGATCAAGTACTTCCCTTGTGCGAGTTAAACCAAAAGTACACAACTTTGCAAATATATAATTATATATACATCGCCATTTTTCGCGAGTATTCATCAATTTAAATCAGAAGTCAAGAACAAACGTATAAAAAATAGTATGGTTTCTTACTAGACATACGTGTCAATACAAAACAAATAAATAACATTATTTTTTACCATAGTAATCAGTCTTGAAAAGGTCATGGATAATATTTTCTACTAGTTGCCTACTTGCCTGTAGCAGTTGAATACATTAATCGGGTAGGTGACAGAGATAAACGGGTAAGATATTTGAGGTAATGGGACAATACATGCACACTTAAGTTATAGTAGTAGTTGTAAGTGCACACGATGCTTTAGCTTTTTGTTATAACCAAAAAGGAAAAAATAATTATGTTATCACATTTTATAAAATTATAAAAAATTGTGGAAAAAAAATAGTGTTATTAGTTCACATATATCCCACTTATCATATTTTTCTTTAAAAAATTATGAATATAATATCACTTTAAGTTGCGGTATGATAAATAGTAGAAATAAGATATCATGACACGAAAAACTTTTGGCTGAGAACTATGCGCGAGACACTATGAGGCTAAACCAGTGCCATAGGTCATATAATCCATGCCACGATCACACCGTATGCTCTAAAATTTTAGTGGTTTAGTTGGCTTTGTGACCTTTAATGATAGTAGTAAAATATATTCATTTGTGTGATAGTAGTAAAATACATTTATTTGTGAGCGAGTAGTTTTGCTTAATATCATGATTTGACTCCATGTAATTTAGCATTTTTAAAATTAAAATCACACTAATAGGGTATTCGCGCATTACGGCTGCGAGTATCTTGAAACAAAAATTCTGTAAGCGTAATGTTTTATTTTTATATTTATAAATAATAACAATAGCTTTAAATTGAAATAACTTTGAGTAATAATAAATATATCATATTATTGTGATGATTAATGATGAAAGGTATTATTTTATCGGGGTATAGTCCCCTTTACTAAAAAAAATAGTAAAATGTATTTGCAAATCTATATAACATCGCAATATTATATAACATATAAACATATAAACTATTCTTAATTTATATGTTTACACGTTTCATATATCATAATGACTTTAAAATTTTCTTATTTTGATGTGTACGATTTAATTGAATTAATTAGCAAAATAATTAGTATTGTATTTCACTAAATTTGTACTAAATCTTACTATCTTATAAAAGAGATTGGTATCTCTCTCCTATTTTATGTTTAAGTAGTACAAATATAAAAGCTTAATGTACAAGTTAATTAAACATCATTTTTTCTAAATTTTAAGTATAACATAGCTTATATGGTACAAACTATTGAATTCACCTATAAATTTATTGTTATAAATTAATATAGTATATGTTACAAGTATACATTAATTAAAGTATTAAACACCATAATTAATGTATTTTTTAAATATTCTTAAAATAAAAAAAATACATATTATTGTACTTATTTTATAAATAAATAAAACACACAGAATTTCATAAAATTTATATGCTAACAAGTTGATTATACATATGTTTAAAAATGGGACCGAACCAACGGTTCACCATCGGTCAGACTAGCCAATAAAAACTGATAGAAAATGAAACGAAGATAACAAGGCGGAAGCTATCTATACGGGTGAACCAGATCGAACTAGGATGATTTTTTATTATTCTACAGTTAAATAGTTTATCGTTTTTTGTTTGGTGACGCTTAAACTTTAATAACAGGATACCCATAGCCGCAACGCGCGAGTACCCATCTATATTTTATGATACATAGTGTTCAACAATTAAAGCACAAAAAAAACTTCATATAACTTACAACTTGGTGACACATACGGTTTTATAATCGAACAAGGTGAACGGGTTTAATCAAAAACTAGAGAAAACCGACCGAAACTAATGCAAATAACCAAACCAAATCTGACTGAATTTTTTTTTTACCTTTCTCCGATTAATCACAGAGTACCCGCCGCCGCATCGCGCGGGTACCCTGCTAGTACATACATAAACGATACATGTCTTTAAAAATGTAAATTTATAAAAAAAAAAAAGTGGTTCAAAATCAAACACAAAGATTTGATATTAAACTTACATTAATAAACAATTTAAATAATTATAACTAAAAAATTAGAATTTATAACAATAATCATTTGTAAATGTTGCATATTAATTTATATTAATTTTGTCATTTAATGTATATTGTCTATCAATTAATATAGAAGTAAATTTATGAATATTTTGTGTTATAAAGGTTTTTACCAAAACCTTTTAACATTGTAGCACTTAAAATTTTGAAGAGATGAAGTGTAACCTCTTGTATAAATAGTAAAGATTTGTGTGTTGTTTAAAATAGTAGTGCAATCTCTACGGTTCGTCTTTTGTCAGTTTTTATTGGTTAATTGAACCGACTGTGACTTCAGTTTTTCCGGTTTTCAGTTGAAACTCATCATTTTAGATAGACAATATATACGATCTTGTAAATATGTATTATTTTAATTGTTGTACAATGTGAATATATAATAGTATTTCTAAGTAATATGCGGTATTGTGGTGTATTAATAACTTTTAAGTGTGTATTAATTATTATTTTTAAATTAGTTTTAATATGAGTATTAAATTATGTATTAATTAGTTATAATTTTATGTATTAATTAGTTATAATATTATGTATTAATTAGTTTTAATAATGAGTATTAAATTATGTATTAATTAGTTTTAATAATTAGTATTTTAAGTTATGTTCGAATTAGTTTCTAATTATATTTATATACTTGCATTTTATGCATATATTGTTGTAAGTTTATTTTGTAATATTTCTAAAATAACATGTTTTTTCTTTTCATATATATAGTATAGACTAGCATATTTTTAGAACTATCAAAACTAAACCCAATTTGAACGGCTGAAAATCTATAGAACATGGACAAAAACATGAGTTTGTTTATACATATAGCCATATAGGGTTTTGCTAAGAGCAACTCTTAGAGTTGTTGTTAACATATTTTACGAAAAAAATGTTATTATCGACAACCTTAAGGGGCTGTTAGCATTTCCCAACACGTATATACGTTTGTTAGAAATCTATATCAACCAGTATAATGATAAGTTATGATTGATGCCCGGTATGTGACAACAATGTGATATTTTGTAGTAACATGTATTTTATTCTTCTTTGCTTTAAATGTAGAGATATATTAAAACTCTCATGGACATCCCATCCTGTAATTAACTGATTATGTGAACGATCACGACATGTCAAATTCAATCATAACAGTGTTTTTGTGGGTATGGTACGCATCGCATTCGTAGTTTCAACCTCATGCCTTGTTAAATGTCTCAGAATTTATTGCTTTCTTATCGCTTTCTTATCGTTTTTGCTTATCGCCAGTGTCGTGTATATCGAATTATCATTTCCAACCTTCCCGAGTGATCTCCAAATATACACACCTAGCAAGGTTTCTAACACTTGTTTGAAAGTCGGTCCTTTTTGTTATAAACGATTTATTCAACTACAGACTCGTCCTCGCCTTGTTTGGTGTAAAAGGAAAACCTGATTCGTTTCATTTAGCCAAATAATTACTGACTTTGTCGCTTTTTTACGAATGCAAATATCACTTTTAAGAATTAACATCCCCTCAAGTAGTCATATGAGGTGAAAACGAGCCGCGCCGAGTCCGAGCTCGCCAGAGCTCAAGCTCGGCTTGTTTCGAGCCTTATTATTAGCTTGTTTCGAACCTTATTATTTTAGCTCGAGCTCGGCTCGTGGTATGATAGACAAGCTTGGAATTGGCTCGAGCTTAGCTCGTTTATACGACATGACAACGTAAAAATAAAACTTTGCTCGAGCTCGACTCATAATACATTTAAATTAAGCTCGTTAATAATCTTGTTATTAAGCTTGCTAAGAAGCTTGCATTTAAAACATTAGGCTCGTTTAGGCTCGCGAGCCCAAACGAGCTTTGTACGTAAAGCTCGGGGTCAAACTCATTTAATAAACGAGCTTCAACTTAGGCTTAAGCTCGGGCTCGAGCTCATTTAAGCTCGGCTCGTTCAAGTTTTTTACCGACCCGGTCTCGAGCTTTTCACGAGCAGCTCAGCTTGTTTCCACCCCTACTCATATGTATGATGTATCTTCTATAGAATCAGAAAAAAAAAACTAAAAATTTTAATCAGCCAGATACGATACGACACTTCCCTTCTACTTTTGCAGCTTTTCCTTCAACAACATCCAAATGCTTCTACAAAATAAGCTCAAGCTACATAGACTCGACCGGAGCTACAAAGGAGCAATTGGGACGAGAGACAAATGTATGTTACATAACTACATGTTCTTATGGTTAACAGGAAAAACCTTATTTGAGTAAAGTACACTGAATATAAACGAGTAGACTCGAATCACAAAGTGTGGCGTCAAATTGATTTGTTTGTATTTTTTTTCCCGCTTGTACCAATGAAAATGGTGAATTAGAGCTAAATGTAGAAGCTCCCTCAATTTAAAATTGAAATTGCATCTCGGATGTATAACCCAATGCCTCTAGATGACCAGCCATGGCCTTGTTCATTGGTGGTGGTCCACATCTTAGAACCTGCATGATCAACGTATGTTCAATATCACATTAATTATCGATGCTTAATGAATATATGAAGTTTTGAGAAGTTAAGAAGTTAGAACCATGGTTAAGGCATACCTTAATATCAGAAGCAGGTGCAGGGCAATGGGTTTGGATCATTTCCTTTGATACAAAACCAACACCACCGGTCCATTCCTCTGGTGGCTGCAAAAGTATAAAATATAACACATGAAACAGTGCGACAGTGCAAAAATTTGATTTCTGGTCATACAACTCACAATCAAAGATATTACACAAGTCAAATACCTGATTCAATACATAGAACACTCGGAAACGGTCAGGGTAATTAGTTGCAAGGGCATCGATTTCTTCCTGAAAATTATAAATGTCAGCAGTTAGATTAAAATGATCATTTGCTGGTGTGTACAATAGGTGGAGATAGTTATTTACCTTTAGAAGGATGTCATCAGAAGTGACGTTAGCATAAATGAGATGCACCTGGGTGGTGTCCTTGGGGTTTTCTAGTATAGCTCTTGCAACCTAAATTATATACATATAAGAGTAAGGGTTGTGTATGGTACATGAGTAATCTCGAAAGCTGTTCCCGGCCCTGTCAGGGGAGACGCCAACCATCTCTCCTTACGAACACGAGAAAACAACTTATTCTTTATATACAATGCATATGGGACTAGAGTCTTCCACTTGCTCGAACTGAAGCAAAAAACTTATTCTTTATATAATTCACAAATTAAGAAGCACCTGAAACATTGGAGTGATTCCAGATCCACCAGCAAGCATTCCGAAAGCTCTCACCTGGTTAGGTTGATACTTGAAACGACCCTGGTATTATCACAAGCACAAAAAAGCAATCAAAATAGGCATAATAAGTAAAAGTAAAAACAAAATGATACGGAGTAGTAATTGTTTATTTTAGAGAAGTGCAGTTCTTGTGTTATTTACTTATTTTTATTATTTTTTCATATAATTTGATTGCAATAACAAGAACAATGATATCTACCTCCTATGTAATATTTAACTAGTTTATAGAAATATTAGCAAGTAGACGACTCTCTAGTCCACAGATCACAAGATTAATAGAACAAAACTATCTCAGTTGCAAGGTCATCTCCAAAGTCGATAACACCTAAAGTATTCGACAACAATGCTTCTAATTATGATTTACACCTCAATTTCAACTTACATAGTGATGACTTC
Organism: Glebionis coronaria; assembly: GCA_025667525.1. Taxonomy (NCBI): domain Eukaryota; kingdom Viridiplantae; phylum Streptophyta; class Magnoliopsida; order Asterales; family Asteraceae; genus Glebionis; species Glebionis coronaria. Next base: position 864,746 of record JANFOE010000311.1, read on the forward strand.
AGTAGGGATGCATAATGAAACTTTTAAGCCAGTTTAAAACTTATAAATTAACTAAAATCCTAGAAAAAGAAGCATTGAGTGGTCTTGTACATAACTAGTTAGACAGAAAATGTTCATTCCCTGAAAATCTACCATGAATGTTCACACATTCTGGAATGTGCATAACTAGACGAAAATATATTCAAATTTCGGAACGGTTCACGCTCATTCTTGAAAACTGATGAATCAGTTAATTATATCAATACAGGTACATGGCATGGTGTATATAATCCATGGCCTACATGATCCCCACAAACGATAGACATGCTAGTAGTGATGCACCATAGTAGTCCAATCTTACAGTTTGCATGAAAGCAAATGGAATACAAACAGATTTGTAACATCAAAAATTTAAAATATTCCAGACAAGAAAAATATAAGCTAAACTGCAAAATTACTGCAATCTGATTGCAATATGACCAAGGCAGGAATGAGCATCATGCAGTAAGACCATGCCATGGATTAACATAGCTTATAAGGTTATGTCAGTTTATTAGTGGTGTTTCTGGAAGTGGAATTATACCAGGCCAGGTAACACAATCATCCTCTTATTATTTCTATTTGGATGTATGATGAAGTATTTCACTCTCATTATCGTCCCTTTATATGGTCACAAAATTCCAGTCTAGAGCCCTGTTAAGTTTCTGTTTTCCTAATTCTACCTATAACTACCTCATAATCAGACCAAAGGTAAGAGAGATCAGCCACCTTGTTTACGAATGCTAACAAAATAAAAGATGACCAACAATTTATCTTAAGTTGACTAGTTTATTGATCTAGTGGGCGAAACTAAGGTTTGCCCATGCTATAAAGATTGATTATATCTCGGGAGGATCTGTATCCAACATCAGCCATATCAATGTGTCAATAACAGCGTCTGTGAACATTTCCAGAAGCGTAGTTAATACCCTGCCTTAGATACTTCAATGGTCATTAAAGCTTTTTAAATTCAAAATTTTTGGATATACTGTATTGTGGTAAAGCAAGTTCAAGGCCTAGCATGTCTAATATCAAGGCTACGTGGTCAATTGCAAGTTCAACCGATTTTCAATGTCATAAACAAGTTCAAGGGTCAAATGGTTCAAATAAATCAATTCAGTAATACGAGTTACTGCATCATAGGCGTTAGCAACACCAAATACCGCTAGACATAAATATATAGAAGATGGTTTGCAATTGCACACAACAAAATAACATAAGTGATTGCACAATGCACATCGTACAGCACCATATACGCATGTTTGTGGTGTGCATTCACTTTTTGTGATGCAATTTAGAAAAACAAGAAGTGAAAGGCATAACCATGTACCTTAGGTCCCTTCACAGCCATATAGTCACCTTCTTTCATCTCTCGGAAGTGGTGGGACATCCTACCTTGTGGATACATCTACGTATACCATGATAACCATTAATACCAGAATATCATACATGAATACATTATATAAACAAAAAGTGTAAGCAAAAAGTTAAAATCATGACATGTACCTTAATAACCAACTCGAAATATCCAACATCAGTGTCTAGGGTGGTTGGGGTGTATGGTTTAATAACCTCCTCCCCTTGGCTATCTTTACCCCTGAAGTGCAAAACAAGGTAAATGATAGATACATCAACGTGTTTCATTTAAGCAACCTTAAAAAGCAAACAATAATACTGACTCCAGCAAATATGAACTTTTTGGCGTTTGAGCTCACTTACAACACTAGTATAAACTCATTACCAAACTAAAAATTGTAGTGAATTAGTGATTTTCATTAAGTTTAAGTTAATCATCTTTTCTAGTAGGCTTTGTATTCGCATCAGTATTGACGTTAAGAGTGACATGTTTAATCTCAAAAGTCAAAATGGTCAAAATGTATATTTTGGCGACAAAGTAAGGGATTGAGAATCCAATATAAGATACCTGCAACTAATGTGCTGTCCGATAGGAAGGCCCAACACTGAGGTAGGTGTAGGAAGTGCAAATCTGAACTTAGCCACGTTATGGCTAAGCTGTGTTTTCTTCACAAGCTTGAACTGCTTAAAACTTTCAGCATTAATGCTCCCTACTGATAACACAATAAAAATTTATTCAGTTTTACCTACAAAAGTAAAAGTTGCATAAGTTAAGATGGGACTTGTGGCAAACCTTTGGATTTCTTTGTAGCGAAGTAGGCTGCAGTAGCAACGACAGCAAGAACAGCAACAGCAAGTCCGACTTGGATCTCCTTCGCTTCCAAGAAATCCATCGCGAGTGAAGAATCAGATACCAATTGAAATCTGAAAGATATCCCAAATATTAGTTTTACAATAATTTATAACAGTTAGAAACCAAGCATAAAAAAGTTGTGTTCCCACAAGCAAAAATATGCTATTTTTTGTCCGTAACACGAAAACAAAACAGCTCATAAGTTAAACTATGCAGTATGCACAAACATTAGTTACGGTTACAGAATGATTCGAAAGCACATGTAACGACTAAAAACGAAACAAAACTTAGAATTTTGGGCCGATAATTCAAAAATCAATAAACTTATTACATATAGGGGAGTTAAATAGATTATTAATACTAACAAACATTACCAAACTCGTTTAATTATATAATCTGAAAACGATATATACAGATCGGAAAATGAAACAAACTGAATGACATGCAAAATAAAGTATACCTACCTCGAGTGTATCTAAGAGTGAATAGAAAAAAACAAAAGGAGGAATGAATGAATGGTTTAGATCTGTGAACAAAACAGGGGTAGTTTAAAAGATGGATAGAGAGATATACCTAACCAAGGGGAGGGTTGGTGGATGAGGTGGTAGGTAAGCAGGGATTGGTGATACTACTGCTAATCCCCACGCCCACTCTTCTAATTCTAAAGTCAAACTTGGGGGACTCGTTTGGTCAATTTTGTGCCCAATCCTTTTTTTTATTTACTCGAATTTCGATTTTATTTATATTTATATCTATAATACTTCTTCCGTCTTAAATTAATAGTCATTCGACAAAAAACATATTGTTTTATAAAACATTAGAGTCCGGTTATTGTGGATCCCTTGTATCCTTTGGATACAAAGGGACCAATCCCCACCTTCCATCTAATCTTGATCAAAGGCTCACATTAATTCTTGTTTTTTAATTAAAAAAACGGAGAGGTATTTTCATCATTTTACTCCTCCCACCTAACACCAAATAACAATTCCACATCTCAGATCTTGGATCAAGGTTTCCTTTTTTCTTCTTCTCTCTAAAACACACACAAAAACACACACACGTACACATATTCATGTCGTAATCAATCATCACAAACATCAAATCCGTTGATCATCACCTCGTAAATCGATCATCTATTTCATAAATAAGGTAAAGTTCATTCGATTTATTTTGATTCATCTTTTTTTAGCTTATTCGATGTGAATAAGCTTATTATTCATCTTATTCTTTTATAACTTATTTGAGAAAATACGTGAATTGAAAGCTAACTAATGTGAATAAGCTTATAGATTATCATCATCTTTATTGTGATGAATTATAAGCTAACTTATTAGCTTATTTTCGTAAATTATAAGGTTTTATGGCTTAATCTCGCTGAACAGATTTAGTATGACCTGTTTGTGAAGTATCATATATGATATACTATATCATATATGATATAAGCTAAAGTATCATATATGATAAATATATCATATATGATTATGTGGTTGAAAACTGAATTAACTCTTATTTTTTATGGCTTAATCTCGTTGAACATATTTAGTATGACTTGCTAGTGACATATCATATATGATATACTATATCATATATGATATAAGCTAAAATATCATATATGATAAAATATATCATATATGATTAGTGCTTGAAAATTTAATTAAATCTTCTTTTTTTGTGTAGAGGAAGCTGTTTACAAAGCATGTTGAATATCACAAGCATCCAAAAGGCCAAGAAGCTTAGTGAAGAAGCTCATGAATTTTTTACGTTTATTGTTTGTTTTTTCTTTGTAATCTCCTAATGGAGTTTTGAAGTATATGGACGATTTTATAATCCATTGGTATCTGGTACAGCGTCTTGTTAATATGATTAACTTTCTTGGCATTATGTCATGATGGTTTGATAAATTAAGCCATATATGATAATGCACTATCATATATGATAAGGCATTATCATATATGATACTCAAAGAAAACTTGGATATATTAAACAAAGAATCTGATGAACTCATGATTACAACAAAAAGTATGCACAATTAATAACTAAACACTTGTTCATAACATAAAATAATGTGCGTTTGAACAGAATCATATATAATAATTCAAACAGAACATAACCTAATGTAAAATTATATATGATATACATCTGAATGATAACCATTTATACAAAATCAAAATGTGCTAACAACATTATTATTGAAACTACTATTCTTTTTCAATAATACACTATCTTAAAACAAATTATCAAATGATGAATTCATGAACAACGCATACTTCGTCTTGATCCTTAAAACACATCCGTGCACATCCTCTTGTTATAATCAACATCCCTCTCTCCTTTGCTCCAAATAGGGCAATCACACCATCTCTGTTTGACTGCATTTATAAAAGAAAAAAACAACATATTATGCAAAAATTTAATACCAAAATGAATTACTCATATATATATGATAGAAGGCAGGTTTCAAGAGTTTATACAGATTTTCTGAAAGATACTCATACAAAATCTGTTTTTTCATATGATTTATTTGATATATCATATATGATATATATATATATCATATATGATATATCATCAGTTATCATATATGATATATCTATCATATATGATAAGAAATGTACATCATATATGATAACATCAGAAAGTAAAAAAAATCATAATAATACAACTTATTAACATGAAAATAAGCTTATTCATAACTATCTTATTCACAAAAACGTATAACTCATTGAAATAATCTAATAAGCTATCTTATAATGCAACACAATGAATTCAAATCATTTAATTTACAAAGCTTATTCATAACTCTACTCTTATTAAAAAAAAGCTTATAGCTTATTCAAACTAACTAGCTTATTAATCCAACTTTATAACTTATTCATAACTTCTCATCTAAGAACTTAGCTTATAATTAAGAACAATCAATCCAAAAAGATTCATTCATAATAATCCAGTTAAAAGCTAATGATAATACATTAATAAGCTTATTTAAACCAAATAAGCTAAAAAAACATATTAATCAAACCTGGTGATGGATAAATCAATTCGTGATTATAGATGTTCGTGATGAATTCGTCATGGATTCATCATGATCGCGTTTCGATGGATTCATGATATAGTAGATCGTGATTATAGATCGGGGGTAGAGAGATAAAGTAAATCAGGGGTAAAGAGAGAAAGAGAGATCCGATGTGTGTTTTTTGTGAGAGAAGAAAGAAGAAAAACATTATATAGTAGATGGTGAAATGACTGAAATACCTTTGCAGTGTAAATTAAAGATTTAATCTTAGTCATTGGATGAAAAAGAGATGAAGGGTGGGGATGAGTCCCCCCATATCTTAGATAAGTTTGGTATCCAAATGAACTTAAATCAAAACATTATTATCAATGCATTATCTCTCATACTTTTTCGTAAAATGACACTTTTACCCTTATGCAATTAATTAAAATTTTATATATAGTTTGTAATTTCTTATACCATTATGTGCAATATGGTAAACTTGTTACATCTATTTTTGAAAGGAGAATATTATTTTAGGAGAGCTGAAAATAGTATAAGGAGCTATAAATTTAGGACGGAGAGAGTATATATTAAAAGAAAACACTTTCTATTTTTAGAAATGTTACAAAATCAACTTATAACACTATATGCATAATGTACAAGTATATAAACATAATTAGAAACTAATTCATAGATAATTTAGTACTCATTATTAAAACTATTTAATACATAATTTAATACTCATTATTAAAATTAATTAATACATAAAATTAAAACTAAATTGATATATATCTACAACTAAAATTATATATATCTACAAGATCGTACATATTGTCTACCTAAAATGATAAGGTTCAATTAGAAACCGAAAACCAGAGTCACAGTCGGTTCAATTAGCCAATAAAAATCGTCAGAAGATGAGCCGGAGAGGATCCACCAAAATTGTTAAAAACGAAATCGTTAAATTTTTAGTACTACTTTTTTTAGCAACACAAATATATGTACTACTTATACTAGCAGGGTACCCGTGCATTGCAGTTGCGGGTACCCTGTAACATAAGTTTCGGTTAATAATATTTTAATTTTATATTCCTTACAACGACAGCTCGAAAAACGATAGTTGAAGGTTTAAGTAACTTTATCTAATTGTCTAGCTTAACCGATGGTGGCTCCGGTTGAACCCGTTGGTCTAGTTATCATTTTACATAAACAACATATGTATATATGCTTTTGTTGATATATGTTTTAAAATGTTGTATATTGTGAATATAAAATTATATATTTAAGTAATAGGGTGTATTAATTATATATTAATAGGTGTTGATTAATTTTGAAAAAAATAGGATGGAGTGACATTTGTAAAATGTTTTTTTTATTCGTAAATTGTGATAATAAGTTGTTTTAATAATAATAATAATAACATTTAATTATAATATTAAATGTAATGTGTTGTATTAGATGGAATTAATTGCGTATTGCAATGTTAGGGCATCTACTATGATGAATATATTCATATGTTTATAAAATTGTTACCTCCTCAAATGTTATTAATTTATACCACATTTCAAATTATAAACCTATTCCCACTATGGATAAACTTTTAAAAGTTTATATATTTTAAATGTCATTAACTATTTAGCTAAAAAAATAGAAAAGTGATGATAATAAATTTTGGACCTCTTCATAATCTTAGATCTGTTCATGCCATGTAAGCATGGAATAGTTTCTCACTATGGGAAAAAAAAATCTTAAACCTCTTCACAAAGTTTTAGACCTATGTTTGAAAAAAAATCTTAGACCTCTTCACAAAGTTTTAGACCTATTTCTATTTTTTATTTTGAAAGTATGTTGATTTGTACATGAAGCATTATAAAGAGTAAGCTGATTTTTTAACATTTTTATAAATAGAAGGGATTTTCTTTTAATATATAATAGAGATAAGAGATTGCACTCCCCCTCTTCAAAAATTTTAAGTAGTACAACGTTACTAGGTTTTGGTACAAACCTTTACGACACAAAATTTTCATAAATTTATTTCTATATTAATTGATGGGCAATACACATTAAATGACAAAATTAAAACAAATTATATGCAACATCTACAAATGATTATTGTTATAAATTCTAATTTTTCAGATACAATTATTTAAATTATTTGTTAATGTAAGTTTAATATCAAACTTTTGTGTTTGATTTTGAACCATTTTTTATAAATTTGCATTTTTGAAGACATATATCGTCTATGTATGTATTTAGTACAAATTTAGTGAAATACTTATCATTTTTCTAATTAATTTGATTAAATCGTACACATCAAAGTAGGAAGATTTTAAAGTCATTATGATGTATGAAAACATGTAAACATATAAATTACGAAGATTTTCTATATTTATATGTTATATAATATTGCGATGTTATATATATTTGCAAATACCTTTCACCATCAATCATCACAATAATATGAAATGGCTTATTATTGCTCAGTTATTTCAACTTAAAGCTATCATCATTATCTGTAAATATAATTATAAAACATTGCGCTTACAGAATTTTAGTTTCAGGGTCCGCAGCCGCAACGCGCGGGTACCCTGCTAGTATTTATTATGTTTGGTGACACGTAGCAGTAAGCAGGAGTAGTAAGCAGTAAAGAGTAATAATTATCAAGACTAGTCAACAGTAGTTGTTTGTTTTAAAAAGGTGTTTGGTAGTGTAACTTTAAGATATAGTTAAAAAAGTGTTATATTATTAAAAAGGGCATATAACCTAATTAAATAAATTATAAATATTATATTTAAGGGCATAAATGTAATTTTCTAAACAAACTGCTTGGAGCAGTTGTGAAAAGCTTCTCCAACAAGCATTTAAAATTGGAGCAATTAGACAATATTAAAATGCTTGTTGAGGTGTTGCCAAACAAGCTTTTCATCTAAATTGCTTACCGCTTGCCACTTGTTGCTCATAAATGCTCCAAAAAGCTTGCTATCAAACACAGCCTAACTCGACTAATTTATAAGGACGTTATTTTCTTTTATACTAGTTTGAAGTAGGTGAGTATTTTGGACTATCGATTTAATCGAATTGGAAAATCGAATCGAGTCAAACATATTTTGGTCTGATCTTCTGTCCATGATTTTAGCCATATTTGGCTTTTGATTCGTTTCGATTCGATTTTACTAAAAATCTGTTGATTATATCTAATAGGACCGGATCAAACCATAGACCAAACCAAACTAGCTCGACCCGGACCGGGCCAAACCATTTCGATTCGAATTTTTGAACCATTTCGGTCTCGGTCTGATCCGGTCTTGACCGGTTCGATCTGATTCCTCGCCTCTTGTTTGCGGTCATTGTAGATGAACCTTGGTGGCTAACGAGTGGTTAATCTCATTTCTTCAAATTTTTTATTTGTTATTTTATATAACCCTTAAATGAAATAAGCTTAAACAAAGATTTGTTAAATGAAAAATAATCTTTTATCCTCGTATGTACACGGGCTTAACAAGTCCCATTTATTTGGTTATAGCTTTTACTGGTTGGTTGTTTTAGCTTATATAATGTAAGCTTATTTTGGCTTATATAATATAAGCCTCAATTTGGTGGCTTATTTAGAGACTTATGGGCTTATCTAAGTTTGTGAAATATAAGCTGAAATATGCTTTATTTTCGGCTTATATAACGTAAGCCCTAAATTTGTGGCTTATTTTGAGACTTAGGGGCTTATATAAGTTTATCATGGTATAACAAACTTATATAAGCCCATAAACTCTAAATAAGCCACAAAATTGAGGCTTATGTTATATAAGCCGAAATCGGCTTAAATATATATATATATATATATATATATATATAGATGGGATCAAGAGAAAACTTAATCTCAAAAGAAAACCTAGAAAACCCTCCTCTCCACCGTTGGATCAAAGTTCCTTCCCTTCTTTTTTTTTCTCCCCAAACTCCAGGGACCTTTTTGTCACTTTCTTAATTTTCCAAGGACTATTCCTGTCACTTTCTTAATTTCCTCTTTTTTTTATTGTCTCGTGGTTTGAATTTTTACTTAAGAGACGCGTACAAAAAATATACGCTTTTGGAAGCTTTTTCTTCTCGTTTTTTTAACACATGTTTTTCCTCGTCATTTTTTGGAAGCTTTTTCATTATTCGAAATGTTTCTTTTTTCCGTAATTTACCACAGTGCAAATTAAGAATAAACAAGTTGACATTCATAATGAACAGCACACACATATCTTTAAAGGAAACAAAGATTGATGTCTCAGGAACTTCGTTAAAATAAATCGTACTACTGACATAATTTCTGTTATTTTTTGTTGAAAGAAAAAGAAAATTACATTGGCGACTTTCGATCTGACCCCTATGACAGCCTACCCGCTTGATACGTTGGAGATATCTGTAGAAACTAAAAGCTGTTTGGTATAAGTTGAGTAGTATTAGTATTATTATCGACCCTGTGCAGATCCTTATTTTGCTGTTTGATTTAAGTTGACTGGAAATCATCACTGGAGCCTAGTTCCCCTCACAATACTCAGAAAAGTCCCATCCACTTGAGTCAATATCCACAAACTTAGTACCAAACTTAGTTCCATCAACCTATGAAAAAAAAGAACGTAAATTATCTTGTGAAACATAAAAAGTTTAAAACACTTATGTCCAGAACAGTATATACTGCAGCCTGCATATAAAACACCTACCACAAATCCAAAAGGTGGGTTTTTAATTTTCAAATTGTTCTTTACACGTACAGAAGAGCATTGCTAAGAAGTCCATTTTCAAATCACAAGAAACCTTAAAAGAGTATCATATGTTAGTGTGGTTAATGACTTATAGATTAAGCTTCCCAATCACTACTGAACGCGAAGCCCAATGACCCCTGCAGTCAAATGCAATCATAGTAGCAAATTTTCCAACATCACTGTATTCAATAGTAAGTGGAAGGCCTCGGTTAGGGATCATAGTCACAGTTCCCTCCCTTTTGTAGAACTTGCAATGAACATCACAAACAGTACACAATTACAGTAATTAGTACTAAGCTCGATCATTTAAAACAGTTACCAAACATAACTGACTCAAAACCTGTGTATAAACTTTTTTGTTACATATGTTATGATGTAGGTAGAGACGACAGACGTAACCAAACTCAATAATTTATAACAATTGCCAACTAAGCAATATATATAATGTCATCGACTTAACCATATTACTAACTTTTTCTTTTAATGAGTGCAAGCCTAATGTAACTATTTATCAACTTTTACTGCCATTCACCTGATTACAAAGAGACACTTATTTGTATCTACTATCTAGGCTAAACATATCAGCCCCTGTAGTTATATATGTGCTAAATATATTTCGTTTATTAGTTTGCAGATAGCCCTGTTTTTTTAAACCAATTATGATAAACATATGCAACAAATTTGATAAAAACAGATGCAACAAATTTGCAGACACAAATGCAACAATTTTTCCAAAAAACAAATGTGCAGACACAGCTGCAACGAATTCGCCAAAACACAGATGCAATAAATTTGCGACACAGATGCAACAAAAATTAATAATCATAGGCAACAAATTTTGTCAAGATAGATGCAACAATAAGTTAACAAAAATATGCAACAATTTTTGGTAAAACATATATAGCAACATTTAATAGACCACAATAAGACATATGCAACAATTTACCAAAACAGATGCAACAAAAAAATAAGACATATTAATAAAGAGATGAGACCAATTTTGTTAAAAACAGATGCAACAAAAAAATAACAAATATATGCAACAAAAAATAACTGAAAAATGCCGTAATAATACTTAATTGATTCCCTAATAATAATTCATTGATGCCGTAATAATACTAATTGATGCCCTAATAATACTCACTTCCCGTAAGGCTTTAATATTGTTCTACTGATTTCTATTTTATAAGAGATAAAATTTTCTGTTACATTAGACATAAGTTTACCTTAGTATTGAGGCCGACTGACATCTTTGACCCATTGCCAACTAATTGTTAGACCACAATAGACATATGCAACAATTTACCAAAACAGATGCAACAAAATATTAATAAAGAGATGCAACCAATTTTGTTAAAAACATATGCAACAAAAAAAATAACAAATATATGCAACAAAAAAATAACTGAAAAATGCCGTAATAATACTTAATTGATGCCTTAATAATAATTCATTGATGCCGAATAATACTAATTGATGCCCTAATAATACTAACTTCCCGTAAGGCTTTCATATTGTTCTACTGATTTCTATTTTATAAGAGATAAAAATTTATGTTACATTAGACATAAGTTTACCTTAGTACTGAGGACGACTGACATCTTTGACCCATTGCCAACTAATTATTAGACCACAATAGACATATGCAACAATTTACCAAAACAGATGCAACAAAATATTAATAAAGAGATGCGACCAATTTTGTTAAAAACAGATGCAACAAAAAAATAACAAATATATGCAACAAAAAAATAACTGAAAAATATCGTAATAATACTTAATTGATGCCCTAATAATAATTCATTGATGCCGTAATAATACTAAATGATGCCCTAATAATACTCACTTCTCGTAACGCTTTCATATTGTTCTACTGATTTCTATTTTATAAGAGATAAAAAATTCTGTTACATTAGACATAAGTTTACCTTAGTATTGAGGCCGACTGACATATTTGACCCATTGCCAACCAGAGTTGCAGGTTAACACAGAACCGTGAGAAAAATAGATAAAGCAATAAACTGATCAATCTGGTATTGTTCTTATGTAAAAAAATCAGATTCATTTTTGCAATTACCGCATACTCTATCTTCCAACTCCAAAAGTTAAAAGGATAAGACTAAATGGGTAAAGAACTTGCAACTGTATTTTAACAGATACTTTACATTAAGCCTACCTCTCTATCAAAACCTAATAATTAGACAGAATTGAAGAAACAAAGATAGAATGTGTTGTACCTTAGAGTATCCAAAATTGCGAATTTTATTGCTCCCATCTAGAGCTTTGTACATACCATTATCGGTTAACGACCTTCTAGTTGAGGATCCACCAACGATGTGAATTTTGTTCTCTAGTTGAACAGTGGTCGTGCCTGCAATCACATCACATCACATCATTATAATTCATCACTGCACTATGATAGCACATATTGCACAGGATTTTTTTGTTGGAATGTTATATGGAGTCGCATCCTAGTGTAAAGCATTTTGCGTATCTATGAAAGGTTCATGAGCAAACAAATGATAATTTCGAGATGCTAGTAATTTATAAGAATACTAGTAACATTTTTGACAAAAAAATTCTTTCGTGTCAACCTACTGGACGCATTCAAAAATTACCTATTTCCCAATCCCATTTGACTTGTTATCTTTATTTTTCCCATCAGACATGTCCCCCATTTTGCTACCTCCATATAAACATCCATGATTCTTTAAAAAACAGATACAAAAATACCTGTTATCATTAGTGAACAATCGTTCCATCATCATTACAAAGATACCTGAGGAAATGATTTATCAACTGTCTGAGCGTTAAATAAATAGATCTTTTGATGGGTCTCAGTCTTATTTGGTTGTCGACAAACGCGTGTAGGCAGTAGATAATGATTACTTGCAGCAACAAGGATACAATGGCTTTGCAGACCCTTATTTTGCTGAGTTCGACTCTCAATTGGGGAAGGACACATCTGGTCAAAATAAAACACCATAAACTAGGAATTGTTAAAGGGAATTAGCTTAACTCTAAACTTAAATTAGAAAACCGCATGAATCAATAAAGATATGGGTCAAAGAACAGAAATGCATACCCTTATTACTTCAGCAAGTCGTTCAGCAATTGCAGCCTAACAAAAACCATCACTACTGAAGTTTATACCTGATGCTCTGTTGTACCAAGAAAGCTACATGCATAACACGTAGCAAACGTGTAAACAACGAATAACATGACAATCTAAGGGTATGAAATATCAGTAGCGAAATATACACGCGTTATGTTTACATCTCTACTCTAATCATGTTCTAATTTATTTATAGCAAGAAACTGGTCTTTTTATTCATCATGCCGCTGTTAGAAACAAATAAGAAGTGAACTATTCTGCCAAATGAATGGAATAACCTTAGGGTCTATTTATCTTAGACCTGAAATTAATATCCGATATGGGGGTTACGTTGAAAACAACTTATATTGAGAATATGGTTACTGACATGACCTTCCATCACAAACTAACATGTTCATTTATTTCATTTATGCTAATAGTTTTGCAAAGCATACGGGGTATAGTTTCTAGGCGTGGAAACAAGCCGAGCCGAGCCCGAGCTCGCCAGAGCTCGAGCTCGGCTCGTTTAAGTTTTACAAAGCTCGATCTCGCGCTCGGCTTGTTTCGTGCCTTTTATATAGGCTCGGGCTCGGCTCGTGGTATGGTAGACAAGCTCGGTCTCGACTCGAGCTTGGCTCGTTTATACAATTTAACAATGTAAAAATAAAACTTTGCTCGAGCTCGGCTCATAATATATCTAAATTAGGCTCATTAATAAGCTTGTTTTAAGCTCGTAAATAAAACATTAGGCTCGTTTAGGCTCGCAAGCCCAAACGAGCTTTGTACATAAAGCTCGGGCTCGAGCTCGTTTAATAAACGAGCTGCAACCTAGGCTCGAGCTCGGGCTCGTATAATAAACGAGCTGCAACTTAGGCTTGAGCTCGGGCTCGAGATCGTTTAGGCTCGACTCGTTCGAGATTTTTATCGATCCGATCTCGAGCTTTTCACGAGCAGCTCGTCTTGTTTCCACGCCTAGTTTCTATACTTTTATTCTAACAAAGATATGACTTATTTTTACATGCATGTGCTTTAAATCTTATAGTATTAATATAGCAAACTGATGTCTAAATTCTAACAGAGTGGATACATTGAATCTAAGAGTATTCATAAACCAAACTAGTGCCTTAATATTAACGAATAAATACCCCAAATTCAATAGTCTTCATAGAACAAACTAATGTCAAAACAAACAATATTCTCTCTTCAAAAAAAGAAGTTAAAATAACATTTACAAATAACGTTTACAAATTACCATATGCCAAAAAATTGGTAAAATTTCCTTATACGGTTTCGATTCGGCTTAAGGTTCTTACGGCTAAATTTGGTTACATACATTTCATGAATAGTAGAAACAAAATCATAGATTCATTAAAATAATACATAAACTAAAGAATATCAAACATATCAAAAACTCTACAACTTACAAAGCCGAATCTGAATCTTGGAATTGACGCCTCTTTTAATCATTCATTGACTTATCCGATTAGTTGAAAAACAAAAACCATTAATTCCATCATTTCTAAATAAATTAAAATCAATAATTTGATCTTATTTGATCTAATATAAATTATGGTTTGGTTTAGGAGGAATTGGGGGTCCGAGATTTTTAATTACGATGGTTTGGTCGTGATGGTGGCTTGGCCGCCGGTGACCACAACTGGAGAAGAAGATACCGTAGGGAAAGTATTACAGTAGTTGAAGAAGAAGATAAATATGTTTTTGATCAGGTAGTAATGGACTAATGGGTAGGTGGTGTTTATAAGAATGAGATATTGTCAGATCTAACCCCTTCTCTTTTTTGTCAATTTCCTTTTCTACCTTCCAGTTTAATATGTTTCAAAACGCACCCTGTAATTTGTTTTCTAGGTTTTCTACCAACCCAAGGTTTTCTCTAGAACCCATCCCTATATATATATATATATATATATATATATATATATATATATATATATATATATATATATATATATATATATATATATATATATATATATATATATCTACTACTTATAAAGAGAATTCCCCAAATTCTTGAATGTTGAAAAAGCCTTAAATAAGGAAATGTTGAAAAACAAAGTAATTAAGGAAATGTTGAAAAACCATTACATATTACGTTTTAATTCCTGTGGTACCCAGCCCATATTTGTAATCTTGGAATGTCACATTACGTTTCAACTGAAGAATATATACGATTTGCTTAAAACACCTTAATTTTGGAAATTATATACTGGAAACCATACAAGTTGAGAATATAAACATCTTAATTTGACCTAAAAACACACACAGACAACACAAAAGTCCTACCATCACTCCACACCACCGCCGGCCTGACCACACCAACGCTATAATCAGCACCATCGTAACCCATGCCTCCATGGCTCCACCGACGGCTCCACTCAACCGACACACAACAAGACCACCGAGGTATATGCTTTGAGGTATTGTTTGAGTTTATTTCTAATAGATCTATAATTGTTAATTTGAAAGGAATTTTTAATAGATTTATGGATTTTATCAGAAAATCCGAGTCGTTATTGTCTTTTGCATTTCTTTGATACAGTAATTGTTGTCGCCGCTCGTGCCTATTCGAAAATCTTCAACTAGCGTCATTGATATCTTGCCAAAAGGTTTGTGTTATACATTTGTGTATGAGTTTTTTAAAGTTTTGTTTTTCATATATATATATGAGTTTTTGGTAAATTGTTTTATGCTTTTTTTGTTAAATCCGACACTCAAGTCCGCTGTGTCGCGAAATAAATTGTTGCGGCTGATACAGTCACTTCAACACCTTGTTGCCTCTATCGTTGTCTTGCCACCTTGCTGCCATGGCTTCTGGAGTAGTAATATCCCAATGATCCACCTTTATTGAGATTTTGACAATATTGTTGAAAAGTTGAGATTGAGCATTATATTTTCGGAAACCTATGCAAAATAAGGCAATGTTTAAAATCACGATATTTTAGAAAATGATAAAAAAGCTGTAAAACATTATTCAACATGTATATTTAGAATGTATACTCATAGAGTGGAAACAACGTGTAAATCAATCCCATATACAAATGAAACCGTGCGCGTGTGATTTGTATATAGACGACCATTTACATTTGAAAACTCACATTTACATCTCACAAAACCAACCCACCGTACCTCACCACATAAACAACCACAAGTCCCGCCAACCGACCTCCCAACACCACTGCAGTCACACGACCATCGTATCACCCAACCCAACTTTAAGGTATGTTCCCTGTTGCCATCCCTTTTACCCTTGTCTCGCTGCTGAAAGATAAAGCTCTGCCGCAATAGCTCATAACCACGACCACCGTTCTCAGGTATATGTGAGTTTTTGATATATGATATATTAATAAGTTTTGATTTTTGTATAGATTTGTAGATTATAACTGTAGATCTAGGTTTATAATATTTTGATATTTTTTAGCAGCCACGGTTCGCCGCCGCTTGTTGCCCCTGCTGCCGTTTTGATGCATCGGAAATAACAGGTTGTATAACTTTTTTCATGGGTCTTAGTTGATGGTTCACGGTTCACTATCTATTCTCCATTATTTATTTTCTTGTGTGTTAAGTACTGATGGTGTATACGAGCAAATCATACTGATGATAATTGATCGTGTTATGGGGCCTAAGTTGAAGTTCATGGATTTAAAAATCTCACTGATGATAACTACTCTTTATTGGATATTAGTAAGTCATTTCTAGGCTCAAATATAGTTGAAGATATAATTGGTAAATAGAATATAGGATGGACTGTGTGGTTTAATGTGCCCAAGTTATTACTTTTTTTCCTAAAACCCCCATGATACTATCCGATCATTAGATCTTAGTTATACACTTATACTATGATTCTAGGGATCTCACAAGGTAACTTTTACATGTATCTTGATAGCAAGAATTCACGACACCGATTCCTCGACAAACCCCCCCGATTTCTTGAGAGTAGTAACTAGGAACTGTTTGATGATCGAGTTACAGAGCTATGCTCATGATCGAGTTACAGATTATGTATCAAGTCTATGATTAGTTTGTTTTTACAAATTATTATGGCATTTTTTTGTTTGGAGTGTTAAAGATTAAAGTTTTTTGTTCTAAAATAAGATCTGGTTTTTTGTTTGTAGTAGTTTTGTGTACTTTTTATATGAGCTTGTTTGTTCGTTTAGGATTTTTCATGATTTGGTTACGTAAAATGTTTGATTTGTATTTTATGTTTTTTTTGTATTGGCATGGTTAATGATGAAGGCGTGAAGATATGTGGATTGGTGAGTTTCCTGGTAATAAAAATGAAGGATCAATATAAAAAAAGGTTACTTATACATTTATCGCTTTTTCGATTATGGTAAAGCTTTTGTTTTCTTTATAATTTGAGTTTTCATACTAGGTTTAACTGATGTGCAAGTATCTTGAAACAAAAAGAAAATCCTTAGAAAAATTATTTATAATTTGAGTTTTCATACTAGCCTATGTATTTGGTCCCATACACAGTTGGCTACTTTTGGGTTTATGTTTGCATTTGCTTTTGGATTTTGTTCATATAATGAAACTTATTAAATTAAACGTTATATACCACAATGTTATTCTTTCAAAAGGAGTGTGCAAGAAGAAAATGGTAGTCCTGACAATGTAAAAAGCCTTTGCAAGAAAAATAATGGAGGTGAAGAAATGTGTGTTGGCAGTATGACATATTATGATTTGTGCTTTTTTTATTTGAGTTGCATAGTAAGGATTGTATGTGAGTTTGAGACTAAACACTTTCATACACACTATCAAAGAAGATTGCAAGATGAAAGGTTAATTCAAGTTGTATGTAAGTTTGAAAATAGAAAAGACAATCAAATATAAATTTACTTAAATGACACAGTTAAAGAGTTGTTTTGTACAAATGCTTTATTTTTTTATAAATTGAAGCGGTTTATTTTTTTGTAACACGCCGTGAAGTGCGGGTTTCTATTTGTCTAATTATGTTTTCTCGCATGAATAGCTTTACATTGCGTTGTCTAGAGGATGTCACATTTAACTACAAAGGTATTAGTGAAACCGGCGATAGAGTTTAGTGAAGGGCACCTCAAATGTCATGAGCTTTTGGCGACGACTAACATTTGTTGTTAGATTTTTTCTCATACTTGATTTAATTTATCACTTTCAGTTTTACTAAATGTTACTTATAAGTTGTTCGATACACGCTTATTTGAGATTTTATCTAAATTTAAATTATCGTATGTTTTAACATTTTGCAATTACAATTTGATCTTACCACGACATAAAATATCGTTAAATATATGTCGCTAGGCAATTCCGCCGCTATGCGCGGGTTTTCGTCTAGTATATATATATATATATATATATATATATATATATATATATATATATATATATATATATATATATATATATATATATATATATATATATATATATATATATATATATATATATATATATATATATATATATATATATATATATATATATATATATATATATATATATATATATATATATATATATATATATATATATATATATATATATAGGAGCGTTATTGTGGTGACCATATCTAACGTAAAAACAATAAGAACCAATCTCAACCATCGGATGTATCATTAATGACTTTTATTAGATCAAATTTAATCAGATGGCAAATATGTAAATAATTTGTACTTGAAGGAAAATATATCAACGTGATATGTAGAAGTAACAGATACTTCTTTCCATTTAGCTTATTCGCCTATTATTCATATTATTCATATTATTCATATTATTCATATTATTTAAATTCTAAATATTACACAACCAAGGAAAAACTGAAGCGATATGTATTTAAAAAAAGTATTAAATAACTAAAAGAGAGACAATTGATATATATCTAAACAAAAATACACAATCAACTAAAAAATCAAGTGATACGTACTAAAAAATATACACAACAACAAAAAAAACTCAATCGATACGTATTTGTAAAAATACACAACCGACTAAAAAAAATCAAGTGATACGCATCCGAGAAAATACATAACCATCTAAAATAAAAAACAATTGATACGTATCCGAAAAGTTTCATAGCCAAATAAAAAAGACCGAAATGAACGCATTTGAAAAAATACATAACCAACTAAAAAATTACCCAAGTGATACGTATCCAAAAAAGTACACAACAATATAAAAAAACTTAAGTGATACGTATCCGAAAAATTCACAACCAACAAAAAAAACCCGAGTGATACATATCGAGAAATTTGCAAAACCAACAAAAAATCAAAATAAAAGTATCCGAAAAAACACAATGAACTAAAAACGCAACCAATGTGTATTTAAAAAAAATGTTAAATAACTAAAAAAGACACAACTGATACGTATCTAAAAAAATACACAATCAACTAAAAAATCAAATGATACGTATTAAAAAAGATACATAACAACTAAAAAATCTCAATTGATACGTATGTGAAAAATCAAGTGACACATTAAGTTTTTTGATTGACGATGCTTATGAAAGTTAATTTCATGATACGTGTCGAGATCCAATTATAGTGACACACCATCATTCATGTATATATTATTAGTGACACGTTTACGTCACATGATGGAAGTGACACGCAAACTTTTGTTATACAGTGTTAGTTATAATTTAATTTTTTTTACATATCTAGTTTTTTAATACATTTCTTGTACCAGATTAAGGTTTTTTGATACATTCACATTTAATTTTAATACATTTAATAATCTTCATACTGATACTATTCCTACTATGCAGTCATATAAATTACCCATTTTACAAGATCTATGCATAAAGTGTAATTTTGGTTAAAGTGACACGAGTTTGTTCTTTTAGGTTATACATTACATTTTGAGTGACGACAAAACTGGATACATTTTCATCTATTGAATACGAAATATAGGTTTAGACCAACAAAAGAGAACATCTATCAACTTTAAGGATACATATCAATCTTACAGTAACATGATTACAATAAGTTAATACCCTGAGCAAAGATACGTATAAAAAAAATACACAATCAATTAAAAAAAGCCTCAAATAATATTTATTTGTAAGAAATACATAACCAATTAAAAAAACTCAAATAATACGTAGTTGAAAAAATTACACAATCAGCTACTACGTAAAAAGACCCAAATGATACGTATTCAAAAATAAATAACCTACTAAAAGAGACATGTGTATTCGAAAAAACTACATAACCAAAAGAACGACCTAAGTGATAAGTATTCGAAAAAAAATTCACAACCAATTAAAAAAATACCCAACTGATATTTATTCGAAAAAAAATACAACAAACTAAAAAAATCTAAGTGACACATATCAGAAAAAAATACACAACAAACTAAAAAACCAAATGATGTGTATTAAATAAAATCCACAACCAGCTAAAAAAGACCCACGATACATATCCAAAAATTACAAAACAAGCTAAATAAATACTACAAAACAACATAAAAAATAACATTAAACATAGGCGTTGGTATTTCAACGAACAGAAAGAAGCGGATGGCTCAAAATAACATGCAATATTGCAAGCTTAATGTTTATTTCGTATGAGTGAACAACCGAAAAGTAAATTGGTATTGACTGTATTTATTAACATATTGATGATCTTTAATTTATAAGGGTGGTTAAGATACCCATAGTGCCCTTATATATTTATTAAAAAATTAATTATATTTTTAATCTTTTTTGTTTGCATATTAATAAGAAATGCCACATGTCATATTTTGATTGGTTCTTATCGTTTTTATTTTAAACATGGTTCTTACATGAACGCAAATATATATATATATATATATATATATATATATATATATATATATATATATATATATATATATATATATATATATATATATATATATATATATATATATATATATATATATATATATATATATATATATATGTTGGTCCACGAATCTTGTGCAAACATCGAATCTGTGAAGAACAATGAAGAATATTTGCACAATTAACCAATTGACTAACTAATAACACAAGCTTGTACTTTTCATCGTATGTATATATTATTAATAATGAATCAACAAATATACATGACTTGCCCGGTTGTTTGCGGAACAACAACCGGGCGATGAATGACAAACTAAACTCCCATGTTCATAGCTAGCTAAGCTTATGCAACAATGGGAGGATGAAACCCTAAACCACTAAAGTATTACATGTTTGTTTCTGTGGGTGGGATCATTAACTATTCTATTACAAGTACCACATATATATAGTGGGAGTGTGAAGCTTCTTTGAGAAGCTTTACTAAAGTACAAGTAACCACCTTGTACTTTGTTGTCTTCATCTTTTGCACCTTTGACAAAGTAAGCCTTCCTCTTGAACCTTTGTCTTCATTGCTAATAAGACATGTGCCCACTAATACATAAGACCCTTCTTCAGGTCTTCTTAACATCTTCAGGTCTTGTAATCAGTAATAGTCTTGAGGAGTTAGTAAGCTATTATGTCATCACTTACTAACTCCATCATCCTTGATTCTTTGCACACTTACTGAGATCCGCCTCAGCTAATGACGAGTCTATCTCGTAGACTCTAAAGAACTCTAAAGAATGACACACTGAACTTATAACATACATAAGTTCAGTGACTAACACTACTTAGGATACTTTACATCCAAATCCTGTGCAAGGGACAAATCAGGCACTGAATTGACCCAACAATCTCCCCCTATTTGGATAGAAAAGTAGCCTAAGTTAAATAGCAGTAAGTGAGCATAAAGGCTTCTTCTTACCTGCTATGTTACAACAATGAATACCAAGAATAACTAGCTTTACTAGTTCAAGTCATCCGCTAACTTGTATCGTCTTGTACCTGTTGTAGTTGTTACTGAACTGCAATGTCTGATCTTGTACTTTGAGAAACACTTGAACCAATTCCCTGATGCTTATATAGAACTCATAAAGGTAACTTCACCTTAGGTCATCAGTGAAGTATATTATATGCTTTGCCATAAAGACCATATGCTTCACCCTAACATATATTAAAGTAGCATATTATATCAATGTAGATCACGAGTTCATTTACCTTCAATCAGAGAAGTGTGGTCAATGGTTGACGCAGCAACCATAGAAGATCAGACAATGCAACTTGTTCAACAACCCATCTTCAGTGACTTTGCTCAATCAGCCAAATGTAAACATTCTAAGTCCCTGAAGGTTATGTGTTGTGTATGATAGTATGTATGTAGCTTGAGTAAACTTGGTGTTTCTTCACATAAACACAAGTTTACCTCTGTCCTCGCTTCTCTCCCCCTCAAAATTTGCTAGGGAACCAAGCAAGTTTTGACCGGCTACATACTAGTACACAAGCATAGCGTGATGGTCTTCATCTCGCCTGAAATACAACTCCCCCTGAATTTCATCTCCTATCAACCACCTGATGTTATCAAACCCCTGTATAATAAATGTTGCATCAAACACCTGTAACACAACCTGGTCTCTCAAAAACTCTGTGGCTGTGGTTACAGCGGGGTAGGGGAGGGTGACAACTGCTGGGGTGGGGAGGGGGGGGGTTGTGAACCTATCTTCTTTCTTTGTCTTGGTGTGAGAAAAAAATCCTGAGTGACCAAGTCCTTCAACAGCTGAAGGCTCTGAAGATAGCATATTGATCAGCTGGTCACCTTGCCAGCGAATCCCTGTTAAACTGAATTTTTTTTTTTTTTTTTTTTTTTTTTTTATTATTTTTTTGTGTTTTGTGTATGGTTTGGGTGGGTATAGGTTTGGTGGGTATATCACAGTTGCATGTGGATCACAGCGGCATATATATCACAGCGGTGTGTATGTCCGTGGTTCTCTCCCCCTCAAAATATGCAGCTTTAGCAGCATCTTTTGACAGGGGTTCGCTGTTGACAGGGGTTCGCTGTTGACAGGGTTTTATATCAGCGAAGAGTTGTCAGCTGGCTGGGAGTTAAGTGACCGTGGGGGTTCAGCGGGTTTGGATGCCTGTGTGATAAGGTTCGCTGTTGGAGGGTTCAGTGAAGGTCCATCGATAGGGATTCAAATCTCTGATGGCAGGTTCATATTTCAGCTGGTTGGGAGTTCAGAGACCGGTTCACAGCTGGTTGGGAGTTCAGAGACCGGTTCACAGCGGCCCTGAGGGTTCAGCGACTGAGATCAAATATGTTGGGGGGTTCAGATACCTCTGTTGGCAGGTTCAAATTCGTTGATAGTTCGCTGACCCTTTTGTTAGTTCATTGGCCAGGGGTTCGCACCAGGGGTCGCTGGAAGGTCAGCTGGTCTTGGGACATTTGCTTGCCTGGGGTGTGAGTTCAACAGCTGTGGTTCGAAAGGTTCAAAGAGAAAGGTCCATCAGCTCTTTTTTTTTAAGCATGATACAGATACCACTTCATTTTATCAGCTTTCTTTTATAAGACCCAAGCAAATTTAGCTGATCTTTTATCAGCTTTCTTTTCCAAACATACTTATCATCAGGCGACATATTTAAACAATACCAAACTTTCCCTGGCCTGATTTCAACAGCCTAAAACATCCCTGAAACATTCATCAGGCGAACTACAATAAAGAACCCTTAGATTCCCTATACAGACCTCTGAAAATACTCCTGATGGTTTATCAGCTTCCTTTTTATCAGCTATCCATGCGCTATAAACTTAAAAATTAATCAGCTTTTTTTTTGATAATCAATTCCAACTGATTAGTTTCACCACTTATCAGCTTTTTCTTCTAAGCTGATCCACACGTATCATTAGTTGATTATTGTAATCAACTCAACTCACCCAGCGGACATTTCTAGTCTCGCACATCAGCAAACCCATTTCATTTCATCGAATATCTGCAATTACAAATCTTCTGATGAACAACCTTAAACAACAACGCCAATAACAGTCAACCCAACAACCGATCTCCATATCAACGGCTTGAAAGCCACGACATCTTCAAAAATCCGCTTCAATAACATCACTCAATTCTTCCATCAGATTTATTGCCCAGGGGTCCACTAATACCTTTTTTTGGTTTTACAGCCATCAGATATTTGAAGTCCACCAACCACAACATCCTTGCATCAGCGTTGATATTTTATCAACTTCCCTCTAATCATCAGCTTCTTTGAAGCTAGATACAAACACCACTACATTCTGGGAATCCGGCTGATCTTATCAGCTTTTCAAAGCAAACCTACACATCCCTTTTTATTTCATCTCAGCTCTTTTGCTGAAGTTCATGGGCATACCTTTAAAGCAAATAGTCAATCATCAGCCCCACTCATCTTCATAAATACTGTCCCTTTAAACGGCCACTATTTTTGACATCAGTAACAACCAAACACTCAGCTATCATCATCACCTTACATACCCTTGCTTCTTACGTTAATCACCCTCTTAAAAAACAATCGATTCTTCAATTAACTAATCCGAATCCGTGGCCACTAGAACGAAATCATTCTTCTTCATGTTGTCTCGAATTTTCTTGTATCGGGTTAAATTGATATAGTGATTTGTTGGTGTGTGTTCCATTAGTTCGTGGGTTTTGTGAAATGGGTTTCGACTTGTTTTAGTGATTAAAACGTGAGGGATTTGAAGATAGCAGATCTGTTCCTTTTTTAATTAGGTATGAGTTGGTGGAGTGGATTTGGGTACGTGTTGATGATGGGACACGAGCTATTAGTTTTTGTGAAGAGAAATAGCTCGGTGGGTTTAGGATAGATGGTAACCAGATTTGTTTTTTGATGAAGGGATAGGGAGATGTGAATAATGATAAATGTGAATAATGATAGATGGAGACGGTGGGAGGTGAGAAGGAGGATAGATGGGGATAGGTGGAGTGTCGGTGGAGGGTAGGTAGAAGGACACGTGAATTGGGTGGGTAGGATAAGATTTTAGGTGGTGGTGGGTAGCAGTGTATTATTTCCTCCTTAAAAAAATCCACAGATTGTATTAGCAGTAGCAGTTTTTTTAAAAAACAACACTGAAATGTTACGATCTAAATATGTTATTAGCAGTCATATACCGAACGGATCTGGATAGAAATTAATCCAACCAGCTCTGATACCAATTGTTGGTCCACGAATCTTGTGCAAACATCGAATCTGTGAAGAACAATGAAGAACATTTGCACAATTAACCAATTGACTAACTAATAACACAAGCTTGTACTTTTCATCGTATGTATATATTATTAATAATGAATCAACAAATATACATGACTTGCCCGGTTGTTTGCGGAACAACAACCGGGCGATGAATGACAAACTAAACTCCCATGTTCATAGCTAGCTAAGCTTATGCAACAATGGGAGGATGAAACCCTAAACCACTAAAGTATTACATGTTTGTTTCTGTGGGTGGGATCATTAACTATTCTATTACAAGTACCACATATATATAGTGGGAGTGTGAAGCTTCCTTGAGAAGCTTTACTAAAGTACAAGTAACCACCTTGTACTTTGTTGTCTTCATCTTTTGCACCTTTGACAAAGTAAGCCTTCCTCTTGAACCTTTGTCTTCATTGCTAATAAGACATGTGCCCACTAATACATAAGACCCTTCTTCAGGTCTTCTTAACATCTTCAGGTCTTGTAATCAGTAATAGTCTTGAGGAGTTAGTAAGCTATTATGTCATCACTTACTAACTCCATCATCCTTGATTCTTTGCACACTTACTGAGATCCGCCTCAGCTAATGACGAGTCTATCTCGTAGACTCTAAAGAACTCTAAAGAATGACACACTGAACTTATAACATACATAAGTTCAGTGACTAACACTACTTAGGATACTTTACATCCAAATCCTGTGCAAGGGACAAATCAGGCACTGAATTGACCCAACAATATATATATATATATATATATATATATATATATATATATATATATATATATATATATATATATATATATATATATATATATATATATATATATATATATATATATATATATATATATATATATATATATATATGCGCCAAACCAAACACTCCTTAATATGGTTAGAATAAGGTGAACTTTACCATGGGGTAAAATTTATTTTAATTGAAGTTTATATTTATTTAATAAATATTTTGTAAATTATATGTTATTAATATAGTAAAGTTTGATTAGTTAACATTTTTGTTTCTTAAGAAAGAGGTCCGGCGTTCGATTATCACTTTTTCTAAGGCCGGAGGTCTTTTTCTAATTTTGATAGAACCAGAATTAGTCCCTCTCTATCTTTGATAGAGGTATGACCGTCTACATATCAATCTTTTACATACACTGTCCTAGATGGTACTAAGACCCATAACCTGTGAAAGACGATATTGGATGTTACTTTACTTTACATGTATTGGGGTAAAAATAAATTTGATTCAAGTTTAGAGTTACTTGATGTCATTTCATAAGTTAGGTTTTATAAAAATATGGTGAGTTGTTGACAATCTAAAACATTGAATATCTACACTTTGGTAAATTATAATTCACATGTAGTTATAAAATCAAAATAAATGTAATTATTGTATTTTAAGATGATCTTGTTCGTAATATGTTTTTAACATACATAAATAGTCAAGATTATTTAAGTTTTCGTAATATTGACAATAAACGTACACAACAAACATTGTTTTAAAGTTTAATTTTAATTTTTCGTAATCCAAACCATAAACGTACACAACAAACATTGTTTTAAAGTTTAAAAGGTTTTGTGCGTTTTGGGTATGATATTACTGTATTATTGACTACAATATATAAAATAGATTACATGAAATCCTACTCGACCCTAAGCCCACAAATCGGGCTTGAGCCTATTTATCTACTAATAGCAAATCCAACCCAAAGTTACAAAATTGGGCCAATTTATGCTTACCTGTTAATCTGTGCGTTTGTATAGCGAAACAACATATCCAAACGGGCTAAACTCAAAAGAAGTGATATTGTGGGTCAATATGGGTTGGTTCGTGTTGTCTTGTTGTTGAGCCATAAACATTTTGGTCATTTTTATAATATTCTAAAAATGATGGTATTTAAAAAAATGGAAAAAATAATGTGTCAACATAACTGGTTTGACTTGTTGCTCAACCCAAGTCTCTCACTTTCTGCCATCTCTACTATGTACCAATTTTTTCTTTACCTAACATCATATAGCTTATTTGATATTGAGAATGTAATCAAACCTCATATGTATATATTATCTCCTAATTTGGAGGTTGTTTGGTTATTTGAATAAACATATAGGTCTACTTTGTTGTTTATGGTAAAAACGATTTAGTGTTTGATATGAGTAAAATCTCATATCAATAATATCACAAATCACCCTAAAACACAAAGCAATACCTAATTTTTATACATAAAAGCAGTATTATGGGTATGTTTTGTTGTTTATGCTTGTGTAGGTAATAAAGATACAATTTTGGAGCAAACAAGTGAAATCAAGCCTTAATGATGAAGAAAAGACAAAAGGGGGATGAAAAGTGACAAGCCTTGCAAAGACAAAGGACCTTTCTTGACAACTTTCAAATATGAGGGACTAAAGTGTAATGATGCAAAAGTCAAGAACAAAGTCAAATTTGGTCAACTCTCAAGTCAACAAAGTCAAAGGATGATTTATGAATAAGTTTGAAGTTTGAAGGACTAAAATTGGCAAAGGAATAAAGTTTGGAGCTTAAATACTAGTGTGCCTAAACTACAAGGACTTAACTTGACAAATAAGAGATAAAGTTTGGATCAATCCACGTATAACTTGTTTCAACCAATGGGAGAAGAGTATTGCTTGCACATGAATTGCCACCTCATGGGACACCTCACCCATTACTGCCGCCACATTTATTAATAACCAATCCAAACAGTGCAACACACTCACTTTAAACCAACCAATAGAAAATCAGGAATAAGATAATGATCCGCAACTCCTCTTTTCATCCAATGAGAGACTGCCACGTTGCATATTCAAACTATATCAAGCCCAGGAACGAATTTGAGAATGAATGCATATCAAGAGAAATGACCAACATTAAAATTGCTCTATTTCAAGAGAGGATTACAACCCCAGCAACCAATTAACTTGAAAGTTACTCAATCAAAAACCCCCAATTTGAGTTCTTCAACGGCTAGTTGCAATTGGAAGAATCAAGCCACGTGGAAGAATGCTACTGGCTGGAACACGCCACCAACCTCCAACTGACTACATCCCAACCTCTATAAATACCCAGCTAGGTCCTCATTTTGTACATGTAGTTAGTGTATGTAATTTTCACACACTTGATAAATTCCCTCAATTTCAGTTAGAAGTTTTAGTTAATTACTACTCTTAAGTGACTGACAATCACTTAAGAGGTAGTTAGTTAGTTGTAACAACCTGTAACTACTTACTGTTAGCCCTATATTTATATAATCGAACAAGAATGTAATAGGTCATCTTAGTCATTAAAAGGTCTTGTATTGTAATAGGTTAGTCAGGAAAAACCGGGCTTGGACTTTAAGCTAATATTGTATAAGTTAGGGGCGGAAGCCCAAGCAAATCCAAGCCCGGCCCAAGGAAACTAAACCCACGGCCCAAATGCCAAGGGTATATATACCCTCTTCCATGTCTGGAAGAGGGTGTTGGTTCATTTTACTTTCTCTATCTAGTAAACATAAACCTTCCACCATCTCTCTTGTTTCTCTCTCTACTTTTCTCCTCTTTCTCTTTCTAGAATCTTGTGTTATGGATTAATATGGGAATAACATTTGGTATCAAGAGCCTATAGTAGATAGGTGATTGAAGATTCGTGTTTGTGTTCTTGATTTTCGTGCCTATTTTGATCCATATCATTCGAACCAAAATATTTTTTTGTGTTTTTATGGTTTTTTCTTGACACAAATCTTCTACATCGTTGTGGTATAGATTTGGTTTATTCACTTTGGCTAAAAACACAACATTTTTGGGTGTTTTGATCATTTTTTGGCTTAAAATCTCGAATTGGTTGGGTTTTGTCCGAGAAAAGTGGGAATTTGGTACTATTCCGACAGGTTTTCATCGGAAAAGGGTTTCACTTTCCGATAGATATTTCGATATCTTCCATCGGAATAGGATTTACATATTCCGATCATTATTTCGATCAAGTATTTCGATAGGTTTGGTGATCAGTTATTCCGACGGTCTTTCCGACAGGTATTCCGATAGAACTTTTCGACAGACATTCCGATAAGTATTCCGATAGTACTTTCCGACAGGTATTCCGATAGTACTTTCTGACAGGTATTCCGATAGAACTTTCTGACGTACATTCCGACAGGTATTTCGATGGACATTCCGACAGGTATTCTGATGGAAATTCCGACATGTATTCCGATGGACATTCCGATGGATATTTTGTTCGAGTAATTTTTAGACTTAGCCACTATCTAGACTAGTCCCGGAACATAGTTTACACGAAGATTAAAAAAAAAAGAGTTAAAATTTTTAGGTCAAGTAAAATCAATATTTTTACCTACTAGTTTTTGGCTATTTCTAACTCAATTTCAAAATTTGGCGATACAAAAATTTTCGGCTTACCATTTTGTCGGACTGAGAAAAAACTGGAATTTTCGGAATTTCAACCACAATCAAATCACAACACATCCACTAAGATCTTCATCCATTCACAAGTAATCACCATGTCTAATAACAACAACAATGCGACGGCTAATCAAATTCGATTGGAACAAGGTGGCAATGGTAATCCACCTATGCTCACTACCGGTTGCTACGTTCAGTGGAGATCTCGTTTCCTTAGATTTCTCGACACTAAGGAGAACCGAACCGCTCTTCGTCATTGCCTTGAGAATCCACCTCCAGTTTTTGAATTCAGACCAATTACCACACAAGCAGAGGATGGTACTTCATCAACTACACGAGCTATGGAGGATTTCGACACATGTCCTGCTGAGAAAAAGAAACTCCTCCAACCTGAAGCCGATGTTGTTAACTACATACTCACTAGGATTGATAATGATATCTATTTCACGGTTGATGCATGTCCTAATGCTATGGAAATATGGAATGCAATTCATCGATTGAAGCAAGGTGAGTCGATAAATGTACAAGATCTCGAGACTAATCTACTTTGGGAGTTTGGAAAATTCACATCCGAAGATGGTGAATCCATTGACTCTTATTACTCGAGATTCTACAAAATGATGAATGAGCTTGTCAGATATCAGTGCACCATCTCCAATCATCATGCCAATGTTCAGTTTTTACTTCAACTCAAACCGGAATGGCAAAGGTTTGTAACTTTGGTCAAACAAAGGGAGTATATCAAGACTATATCTTACCAAAAACTTTATGATATATTGAAACAACATCAGAATGAAGTGAGTGAACTTAGGGCTTAAAAGGCAGAACGATATGCGAACTCTATTGCTTTTGTGGCTGCTACTTCAACAAAACTCGTTCCCCGTCAGCAACCACCTACACATTCCTCAAGGTCATCAAGCTCATCCACCAAACCTCTAGCTACTGCTAGAAACAAAGCAAAAGCAATTGTGCCCACTCCACCTCCAAAGTATGACCCCGAGTCAGATGGAGACAGTGATGATAAACAAACTTCAAGGGACAAGAAGATTGAAGAACTCATGTCTTTACTCACCACAAATTATAAGAAGATCTACAAACCTACCAACAACAACCTCAGATCATCATCCAATGCTAGATATAAGGAAGTTGATCATGCACCTAGGTATGATCGTGATGCTAGGTATGATAACAAGAGGATGCCGAATCAAGTTGGGGCTAGAGATACTGTAGGCACTCCGGTTGTGCAGAAGACTGGGATTCAATGCTTCAACTACAAGGGATTTGGGCACATGGCTAGGGAATGTAAGAAGCCAAAAAGGGTTAAGGATTCGGGATATCACAAGGAAAAGATGTTGTTGTGTAAGAAAGAAGAAGCAGGAATTCCACTCACAGCAGATGAATTTGACTGGCGTGATGACACTGATGATGAAACCGATGATCAAGAGTTGGAGGCACATTATGTGTACATGGCAAAAAGTCAAGAAGTGATTCCAGAGACTGCTGACAATTCTGGACCTATCTATGATTCTAAGCCAATTGAAAAGGTACCATCAAATGATAACTATAACATGTTTGCTAATGAACGACGGCATCCTGAGCAACCCGAAAGCATCAATGACACATATGTAATGGACACGGAGGATAATAAATCTCTATGGATTCACATCATATGTGTAATGATGATGGAAATGCTACTCAGGATACTGACTCGGAAGAGGACCGTGATTTGCTTGCGTCTATTATTGATTCTTTAAAACGTGAAATTAATGAAAACAAAGAAGCTAATAAACGTCTGAAGCAAGCAAACACATCCTTAGCCGAGGAGATAGACAAGCTTAAAGAGTGTGATTATGTAAAAGAAGCTGATCGACGAGCTGCAATAGCTAATGGTTTGGTATATGAACGTAAGGTGCTCAACGAACAATATTGTTCTGAAGTAACACACGAAATTCATATGTCAAAACAAAAGATATCGGAACTTGAAGAACAACTGCTGCTACATAAACTCCAAATTACTGAGTTATAGTCGGTTAATAAAGAATAAACTGAGCTTTATAAAACTCATGAAGAAAAGGATATTGAAAAAATTCTTGATTTGGAAAAGAGAGTCGAAACGTTAAACAACATTGTTTACAAAACGGGCCAGTCTATTCAAACTATGAATATGCTCGATAGAAAAATGAAAACGAGTTTTGTTAAGCTTGAATATCTCAAGAACGTTCAATCTATAAAGCATGGTCTTTATGATATCGGTTGTTATGTTGATAATCTTGCTCTTATGCTTTCCCCTGACTGCGACGAAATCCTTCATCATCAAGAAGAAAGTCGATCGAACTTAGGTGATTTGATAAACCTTTCTGATTCTAACAATCATATTAAGTTTGTCCCTCAAAAAGAACTTTCAAAAGAACAAAAGATGTATAATAGTATTCCACCACCCAGTGATGAACCACAAAAGAAAGTATCTTTAAAAAGGAGTTTCAAAAAACAATCAATTTTGTTAGAAAAGCGAATTTTGGATGAAAAACGTAAATGG
Source organism: Glebionis coronaria (assembly GCA_025667525.1). NCBI lineage: Eukaryota > Viridiplantae > Streptophyta > Magnoliopsida > Asterales > Asteraceae > Glebionis > Glebionis coronaria. The sequence continues at coordinate 896,850 of JANFOE010000311.1, forward strand.
GATGAGAAAAGCAAAAGTGTTCAGCAATTTGAGTTTATAAAACAAGGGGTTTTAAATTTGTACAAAGGTGTCGTCGACTTTGAAAAAGTTTCTAGGGATACCGTTTGGAATATTAAACCTAACCCACAAGTAGAAGTCGTCATTCAACAATGCATTGTTCCAACCTAACCCACTGATTTAAGTTATGTTAAATCTCTTGAAAATGAAGTTGATTTTCTTCAAACTAAATTAAAGACACAAGAAAACCAACTTTCTAACGAAATTGATCGACTTTCGAAGGAATATTTCTATGCTGACCATATGAATGCTATACTTGGTGTGTATACCGATCTTGATCAATATTGTCATGTAGCATGTCTAGTGACAGAAACGGACGAGAAATGTCGTAATCTTGAAGTAGAGCTTTCGAAACAAATTCAGCCATATAACAAACTTTCAAAAAGTTTTTCCCAACTTGAGAAACACTCCATTTATCTTGAACTTGCTTTACAAAAAGGTAAAAAAATCTCATAATCATAAAAAGTGTCAAGAAATAGCAGCTTCTTTGGTTCGACAATTAAATGAAAAAGGTTTCGAAATAAATGATTTAAAAGCTCAGCTACAAGAAAGGCACATAGCCATTAGTGAGTTACAAAAACTCATTGAGAAAATGAAAGGAAAGTCTGTATTGGGTAAACCATTCGCCGTTCGTCAACCGAATGCGGTTAAATGCCCTAAATCATCTATTTTAGGACAATCCCCACAGACTTTGCCTAAGATAGGAAATGATAAGAGCACAAATGTGATAGCACCAGGAATGTATAAGATGAACACTAAGCCCACTAAAACTAGAACATCGCGGTTACCTCAGAATATTAAGAAAACTAATCAACGTCTGTCTTCTTCTACATGAGTAATCCCCACTACTAGCGTTAGCGGACCACAACTTAAGAGCACTAGAATGCAAGATAAGGTCATGCCTAACAATAGTCTAGGAAAGAAGTTGGAAGTAGAAGACCACCGTAGGAATTTTAAGTTTTCTAAGAATAAAACGTCTGTAACTGCATGTAATGACAGTTTAAATGCTAAGACCTCGAATGTTGAATTTGTTTGTGTTGAATGTGGAAAATGTGTTCGTACTTTTAATCATGATGCTTGTGCTCTTAATCATAGTGACATGAATACTAGAACTAGGAAGCCTATCCTTGTGCCCACTAGTACTAGAGAACCCCCAAGAACTTTGAACAAATCCACTGATCAACCACTTAAGAAACTAAGTGCGTTAGACTCCACTACTCTGCGTAAACAAAACAGATTAAAGAAGCTATATGAGAACATGATTAGGACATGTACACGGGGGTATTCGAGATTTACACCACCCGGATACAAATGGGTACCTAAGTTAACCACTTTAGTGATTGGGTCTAGGAATATCAGCTTGCCTATAGACTTTGCATCTAGGACCACTACTATTTTGGAACCCGTTTCTATCAAGGGCTCCCATTTGTCAAATGCTACATTGTCTTCTAATTCTTCTGCAGCTCGTCGAAATCATCCTATTCATAATGGACTCCGGGTGCACAAAGCACATGAAGGGCAATCTCAAGCTTCTCATTAACTTCGTGGAGAAGTTTCTGGGTACGGTGCGGTTTGGAAATGATCAGTTTGCACCGATACTTGGATATGGCGATTTGGTTCAAGGAAATCTCACTATCAAACGAGTTTATTACGTCGAGGTACTGAATCATAATTTATTCTCGGTTGGTCAACTATGTGATGCGGATTTGGAAGTGGCTTTTCGGAAATCTACTTGCTATGTTAGAGACTACGATAGGAATGACCTTCTTACAGGTTCTCGTGGTTCTGATCTCTACACAGTAACTCTTCAAGACACATATTCAACAAATCCAATTTGCTTAATGGCTAAAGCTTCATCCTCTCAAGCATGGTTATGGCATCAACGATTGTCACACCTCAATTTTGACACCATTAACTTGCTTTCGAAGAATGATATTGTGACCGGTCTTCCTAAGTTAAAATTCGTCAAAGACCATCTTTGTTCTTCTTGTGATTTGGGGAAATCTAAACGGAAGTCTTTCAAAACAAAGACTACCCCAAGCTCAAAAGGACGATTGGAACTTCTACACATGGATTTATGTGGTCCCATGCGTGTAGAGAGTATTAACGGGAAAAAGTATATTTTTGTGATTGTTGATGATTACTCTAGATACACATAGACTTTCTTCTTAAGGTCCAAAGATGAAACACCAGAGGTTCTCAAAAACTTTCTCAAGATGATACAACGCAATCTTCAAGCTCAAGTCTTAACCGTAAGAACGGATAGCGGTACTGAATTTTTGAACAAGAACTTGCAATCTTACTTTCAAGAAGAAGGCATCGAACATCAAACGTCTATTGCTCGATCTCCTGAACAAAACGGCGTTGTAGAAAGACGGAACCATACTTTTGTTGAGGCTGCTCGAACAATGCTTTCTGCTTCAAAATTACCGCTATTCTTCTGGGCTGAAGCAATTGCAACTGCCTGTTATACTCAGAATCGTTCTCTCGTCATCCCTAGACATGAAAAGACACCTTACCACATCATCAATGGCAGGAAACCTACTGTCAAATTCTTTCACGTATTTGGATCTTTATGCGACATTCTTAAAGATGGTGAGAATCTCGACAAGATGAAAGAAAAAGGTGATGCATGTATTTTTGTGGGGTATGCTACATTGTCGAAAGGATATCGGGTCTATAACAAGAGAACAAAGATTATTGTCGAAACAATTCATGTGAACTTTGACGAATTGCCACAAATGGTACTTGATCACGACAACTCAAGTCCCGCACCTCAATGTCCAACACTGGCACCTACACACAACAGTGTACGTTCCGTGCAAGAACGTCAAGAAAGTACTCCTACAGCAGACTCGACGGATACGGTACAAATGAATGAGTTAGTTGATTTATATGATCCAATGTTTGATGAATATTATTATGGAAACAATCAAGTTATGTAAAAGCCTTCCGCTGTCAATACTGCTGATGCACCCGAACAAAGTCAACAAGACACAACTGCATCTACTTCAGCAACCGTTGCTCAAGAGACAATTCCATTAGATACTCAACAAACTCAAGAAACTGGCATACAAGCAACCTCACCAACCGTCAATGCTGAAGGAGGAAACAACAATCAAGCAGTCGATGCACAACCTGACGAAGAAGAATTTATCAACCCGTTCGGTACACTGGTACGCGAAGTCGGAGAGTCTTCTACTCAACATGTTGATCCGTCCAACATGCATATATTCTACCAACGATATCCATCCACTCACCATTGGACACGTGATCATCCATTGGAGCAAGTCATTGGAAATCCTTCTCAACCGGTTCGAACACGCAGACAACTCGAAACCGATGGCGATGTGTGTATGTATGCACTCACCGTGAGTTCAACTGTACCTACAAACATCAAGCAAGCCATGATTGATCATGCGTGGATTGAATCAATGCAAGACGAAGTTCATCAGTTTGAACGCCTAAATGTTTGGGAACTTATTGACAGACCTTATGGAATGTCAATTTTAGATTTCAAATGGATATGGAAAAACAAATTGGATGAAGAACAAACCATCATCAAAAACAAATCTCGTCTTATGGTTAAGGGATACCGTCAACAAGAAGGCATATACTACGACGAATCATTTGCTTTAGTTGCTTGTTTGGAAGCTGTCAGGATATTCCTTGCTTATGCTGCAGATAAGGGCTTCACGGTTTTTCAGATGGACGTTAAAACTGCTTTTCTCAACGGTCATTTGAAGGAAGAAGTGTATGTGAATCAGCCCGAAGGATTCATCGATCCTCATCATCCTGACAAAGTCTACCGTCTCAAGAAGGCTGTATATGGACTTAAATAAGCTCCAAGGGCATGATACGAAGAACTATCAAACTTCTTGGTTTCCAAAGGATTCTCCAAAGGTTCTATTGATCCTACTCTCTTTATTAATAAATATGGGGATGACATACTGCTGGTGCAAGTTTATGTTGATGACATTATTTTGGTTCTACGAACCCAAAACTTTCAAAACGTTTTGAAAAATTAATGCACAACAGATTTGAAATGTCAATGATAGGGGAGCTAAAATTATTTTTAGGCCTCCAGATTCATCAATCTCCACGTGGTATCTTCATTAACCAAGCTAAGTATGCTCAATAGATACTTAAAAAGCATGGTATGACTGCATGTGCTCGCGTTGGTACACTATTGTCGACCAAATCCCTAGACGCTGACTTGTACTCATACCCTGTAGATCAAACGCGATATCTCAGTATGATCGGGTCACTTATGTACCTTACAGCCAGCAGGTCTGATATTCATCATGCCACATGCTATTGTGCACGATATCAAGCCAGACCTACTCAAAAGCGCCTCAAAGAGGTTAAACGTATCTTTCGGTACCTTAAGAATACCATTCACATGTGACTCTGCTATCCGAAGGAAACCGGTTTTCATCTAACAGCTTTTTCAGATTCTGATCACGTAGGTTGCCTTGATAGTCGAAAAAGCACTTCTGGTAGCGTACAATTTCTAGGAGAAGACAAGCTTGTGAGCTGGTCGTTAAAGAAGCAGGATTGCACTTCACTCTCATCAGCTGAAGCAGAATATGTGGCTCTATCCGCGTGTTGTGCTCAAGTCCTCTGGATGAGAACTCAAATCACGGATTATGGCTTCCACTTTGATAAAATACCTATGTATTGTGACTCAAAGTCGACCATAGCCATCTCTTGCAATCCGGTTCAGCACTCCCGTACCAAGCACATCGTAGTCAGATATCACTTCATCAAGGAACAAGTGGAACGTGGTATCGTGGAATTATACTTTGTCAGAACTGACTACATATAGCAGACTTGTTTACAAAAGCCCTATCACGAAATAGGTTTCAGTATCTCGTTGACCGTCTTTGTATGAAGTATATGACTCCAGAAGACTAGGAGGTTTTGGCAAATGAAGCTGTTTGATATTCTCTCATAATGATTTCTAAGCACATCACAGCTTAGGACTCGGACCTCAACAAAGGAAAGTTATTTCGGACGATAACTTATCCTTCTCAACGAGAAATTATTATTTCTCGGTCATGAGCTTCTTATAAAAACATTCCATCTTTTTAAGTTCATGAAAAACGACTTCTAAGTAAATGTCAGCTTAGAACTCGAACTTCAACTTGAGGGAAAGTTTATCACGGATGATAACTTATCCTTCAAAACGGGAAATTAATATTTCTCGGTCATGATCTAGTCACAAAACAATCAAAGTTTTGAGCTCATGAAAATCGGACCCGAAAGGGAAGTGTACGTTTCAGTGCGCTTTCTCTAAGCAATAGAAGAAAAGTCTTCTATCATGATTATTTTAAAGCCGTTGAACACAATTTTTTAAGAATTTCTCAAAAGGTTTTTCTAAATATTTCAAAATTGTGTGTTCAACACTCCCTTCCTCATAATGTGGTTTTTATATCTCAAAATTGTCATATGTTATTTTGATCAATTTTTGAGGGGGGGCGTTTTATAATCAAGCCTTTAATGTTGTTGGGTTACATCTCTGAAATTGTCATATTTTATGTATCCAACACATTCCAAAATTGATATGGAATTGTCAATTGTAATATATTATATCGGAAAAGGCATCTCATCTCCGTACCTCAACATATTTTGTGGTGTCGTTTTTCCAAAAAAATTTCAAATTTTGTCTCAAGACACACATATATTGTTGAGGGGGAGCAACCCGACTAAAAGTTCCATATTCATGCGTGCACACGTGTTTCTCTCCCAATCGGTTTCAGAAATTGTCATATTTTAATCAATTGGTTTCTCTAATATGATGTTTTTATATTAGAGATAGGGGAGAAAATGTGATTAAAATGTAATATATCGCCACATGTGATCTTAAAGACTCCCAGTGCAACTCTTTCCTGCACATGCTAAACTATTTCGTATATCGATGCATGTGTGTAGGGGGAGCATTTCGGAAATGCAAAACTTTCAGAGTGTTAAAAGTTTTGATTTTTATCAAGCACTTTGAATGGTTTTCAATGGTTTTATGGTTACGATCTATACCCAAAACAACCTACTATCCACGACGGAACGTTGGAGTCAAAAGGTGGTTTAGGATAGGAAACTAAGTCCTATGATCCAACCAGAACCGGAGGGATCTACCCAAGGACATTCCATAGCTAGAAATAGTTGTCCTTAGGAAAGATGGAGTTGAATGAAGCTGAATGCGGACCAATTACTTAAGTTAGCACTGGAACAATCACAACGAGGTGCTAGTGATGACATATTGGTAAGCATTGAAGGAGTTGAATATTTCTATGCAACTTAGGCAGAAACCGGGTTAACACATCTTTTGAAGACCAGTGTCATGGACCCAGTGATGCGATGCACAACCCTTCCCCAGCCATTCGAGTTTTGTAAAACCCGTAAAAATAAGGTCATAGTTTAATTCTATTTTCAATTATTTTGTAGTATTTTATAACGTTAAATACTATTATGCTTAACGATTTAGGTTGAAACCGATATTTAATATTTTATTTTAATATTTTGACGAGCAACGAGGACTACTAGTGATAGCGATACCGACGGATGCCTAAAATTTTATATTTTATTATCGATCGTTTTGATATTTAATATTTTCGACGATATTGTTTTAATTAGGTATCGAGTCGTTATATTATTATTTTTCATGTGCGTTTAAACTTTTAAAAAGTATTTTTAAGAAACCCGAGTCCCGTAAATAATTGTAAAATTGACTTTTAGTTATTTCCCGCTTTTTAACTAATATTTACATTTTGGACCATAACTATCACAAATTGGCAAAAACTACCCTAACCTTACACTATATATAGTTTTTCCACTGGCACATTTCATTTAAAAATCAATAAAACAAAAATCATCACCACTCTCCTCCCTTTTCTTTTTTTTTGGCCGTACAACCCACACACACAAATCATCAAAATTTTTGATGATCTAGTTTGATTCAATCCAAATTAAAACAAGTCCCATTCCTAATTTTTCAAGGTGATTCTAATGGTACCATTTTTACCAACATGCATTAAGTTTTAAATTTTGATAAAAACTAGGCTTGTTAGATGGAGATTTTGATCATGCATGTGTTACTAGTGATGATCAAATGATGTTTATGCTATGTTTTTGTTAAAAAGTTGATTTTTAATTTTTGGGTTTTTGATTTTGATGATGATACAAGTGTTAGGATTGATTTATGGTGATATTAGGATGTTAGGTTGATGATAAAAGTTGTTGTTTTGATCAAAAACTTGATTGTGTATGGTTTTTAAATGGTCAATTTTAGGCAGTAGGTTTGAGGCCATTTTCGGGGGCCTTAAGTCTGAAAATAGATTGATATTATGGGATTATGTTGTAGAGAATTTCGTTAGCTTCGATTTGATATAAAGTAGGCCTTCCAACTCCAAACGAGGTGGAAGATACACTAGTTTGATTTTCGTGTACCGGGAGACGAGTGTTGACACAATCCGAAAATTGTTGTCAATATTTGAATCGAATCTTGGGGACTATAAAATGAGTTTCAAAAGGATTCAAGGGCTTTTCTCAGGCTCAAAGTTTAGTATTTTGAGTCTATTTTTAGAATCAAGTGTTGGTTTTATAAATAGAGTTGTTTAGAATGGTCAAAATGGTTTCGTAAGTCAAGGTCGCTAAACTGTCTGGATTTTGTAAATCAAAGATGTGTCGGGCGGGGAAATTTAGAAGTAAAATCTTTTGATGGGCTCTTGGGAGGACTTTCTATATATAGTATGTGAGTTCCTCATGTAGTATCATGAAATTTTGATGTGTCTAAGTATGGGAAAACGGCTTGGACATTCGGTATGTTCCGACAGATTTTTTATTAAAGGCATAGAATAATAAAATGAATATATAGGAGAGTATAATAGAACCACTTGTATCGTTTTCTCTCGATTTTGTCATGATTTTATGAGTCGAGTTTTATATTCTTATGTATGGTTTATTTCTCGAGTCTATTATAAATGAACGCACCTTATTTGATAGGTTGCAGTTTTCGTGTTTGAAAGGCATCATCTATCGTCGGCGATCGTCTCATTACCACTATTGGCTAAGGTGAGTCTATAGCCTCGCTTTATACTAGTTATTAAATGATTTTAAACCTGCGAGGGGGAATACATGTTTTTATAAACTTAGAACACAAGTCTTTTATGGTATGATTATCCCTCTTTGAATGGACTCGTGGTTGCCTTTAAATTACATTAAGTGATTGCCTTTGTTAAAGCCTCAATTATGGACCGTTAATTAACCTATGATGGGTTAACCGCTAGTACAATTAATAGATCTATGGGGGAAGCCGCCCCGGTTCAGTTTGTGTGGACTTGTCACAGAAGCTTAGGCCCGACCTCCACACTGTTTGACATATTGTATTGAGAAGTCAGGTATACGGTAATGTACCAATAATCTGGAGGTAACCGACAATTAATAAATCTCTCATCTTATTAGACTGATATGGGAGTGCTAAGGGCTCGGTTCCATGAGCTTGATGCAATTTATGCTATATAAAATTAATATTGTTGATGCAAATTATTATTCGATGCTTAATATGCATGCCACAAACTTATAATCTTTGCTTGTGTTCAAATTGATTACATAAACCTATAGATTTCACTCGACATTTTTGCTGATTGTTTTACTCACATGTATTTCAGGTAATCAAGAAGTGGAAGCTTGGAGGTCATGGGAATGAAGTTGTGCACTGCTTTTGTTGTTCAAACTCTTTGATTTATTTATCGTTCCATTTTTAAAACAAACTAATATGTTGTTTTAACTTATCTTTTGGTAACGATTACGTGGGACTATGCTACTCTGATGAATGTTTTAGGAACGATAAATTTGAAACGTCTCTTTTCGAGTCGTTCTTTATAAATTGTGTGTTTTTATACCATTGTTTAACACCCAAAGATATATTCCGCTACGTGTAAATTTGGGGGTGTTAAAGATTAGTATCAGAGCCATGAGTTATAGAGAACTAGGTCTTTATTTTAAAAACCTAAACTATAACTGTCAGTTTTTTTTCAAAGAGTCGGTGCACATGACTTCGCGTGACTTCAGGTTCAAGCTACTTCTGAGATTACAATTTTAGTATGCGTTATTACGTATCCTTTTATTGCCAAGTATTTATAAATAAATACTATGATCCATTTATGGATATATATTTATATCTAGGATCCCTTTATCGATATATATTTATGTCGTTAAACTTTTCGATAAATGTTTGTCATTTATTAATGATTAACTTAAATAAATACAATGAATTTTCAAGATCTTTCTGTATTTATTTTTGAAGTATTTAAATTGCTTTTATTGCAAAATTTTATATTATGACCTTACATACCTTCATCTGCTTGTGCTATGTTCATTGTTTAACCCTTTGAGATATCTATATAGATATCCAATCGTTTTCCGGCTGTTTGTGCTTGGACGTCTTGAAACATAGTCTCTAGACCATTGTGTAGCTCAATGTGTCCCTGGAAAAGACTAACCGCTAGCGTGTGAGTCACACATTTTGAAACATTTCTTAAAATAGTGTTCAATAATATCATGTTTTTTCATAATATTTTGTTGATTTTTATCACCGTTTTACACGGCATGTGAAGATTTAATTCATTGACGTTTATATGTATCGACTCTGAAGTGTATTGTTCGCTTATATATCGGTAACGTCATCGTCATCTTATAAATCATCGTCTAGATTATGGCGCTAGATTGGAATACGATTTTACATCTATAAACTCGTATTATCCTCTCCCATTAACTTCCTTGCTCTCGGAGTGCAACCCGTTAATGTTCCATTCTTTTCTTGTTATGTTTTGTGTTTTTGGACAATCGTGGCACCAAGGAGATTTGTCTACCTTACATTTCGAAGTCTAAATTATGGACGTCATTCACCGTTCTGCTTCCTAAATTTCGTGTTGGATACCTTGAAGCATCTTCTGTCATTCATTATGCTATATTTTTATTTGATGCTCATTATGAGATTATTTTTCGTTGTTGTAAAATCCACAAGATATGTGTGTATATATATATATATATTTTGAGTGGTTAGGAAGTGTCGAAAAATACATTTTATGCAGAAACTGCATGGGGTGTATAAACAGGTCAAAACTTAAAAGTAAAACCTGCGTTTTTAAAATAAAATAGTCAAACGTGCACAGAACTTGCAGGGGTATTTTGGTCATTTTATATTGGGTTTTAAGTCTCGGGTAAAACTAAAAAGTCGTCTGAAACGTCGTTTTGCATCAAAATGCTTTAAACTCCGAGTCTTGGAGATGTTGTTATCGGGTCAATTAATCGGCTCATATTAAAAGTTAAATCTGATAGAAAATTCAGTACATGAGTTTTAAACTTTTCTAAGCAGTTTTAATTTCATTTGAGATCGTAAAATTTTAACAAATATTATTTTACAACTAACGAATACTAGTTGCATGTGAAAATGTTTAAAAATAGAAACATTACAGGATTAGCAATTACCGGATTAATGGTGTAATTTGAAAATGAATAATATACTTTCTTAAAAGCATGTTGTGTCGAGTATCTTACATAGAATACACATATGGATTGATTTATTCTTTTTATATATATGACTCATTTGTCATTCGATGTTATTTTATTTTTATTTTCTTCTAACCTTCCACTGATTTGGGTTGAGTTTTGAAGTTTTGCCTTCACATTCTTCTTCGACATTCTCATCACGTGTCTCATGGCGTTTTCGTCTAAACCTTATAACCTTTTGAAACCATTACAACTTGTAACCATTTCATTGGTTGTTTTATGAGCTACTATTTGCCACTTTTTGCAAACCTTTGGCTACTTTATATGTTGTCATAATGTCACTTATAAATAAATATGATATTTTTTTACGATTATTTTCACCAATTGTTTTTACTTTGGTCTTATAAAATACTTTTTATAACATTAAAAAATTGCTTATTCAGTATCTCACAAATTACTTATATCCTATAAATTTATAAACTATTTTAAATTCCATTTTTCAAATGGCATGGTTTATATATAAACATAAGAAACGTAATACTTTTCGACGAAACTGAGCACTGCATTGCTATTTCTAAATTATACATGTCCTGATCACTTATGTCTAATTTAGAAGGAGCCATGCTAGGCTGAATAGTAGTCACCTTAAAAATCTTGATAATAATCAACTTTTTACTTGTATTTATGATAAAAATAAATAAAATGAAATAAAGTGAAAAGAAGTTTTGAAAACCTTTATACTTTATGCAAGTAGCACAATTTCTATGCATCCGCATATGTTTTCTTACCTTTTCTTGAATGAATTACGCGCTTACGAATGCGTTTTTACTCGACGATCGTTTTTCCACTTGTTACTTCATTTTATCTTATAACTGATTTCTTTTGACCGTTCGTCTAATTACTGACTGTTGATAAATGACTTGAAAGTCTCGATGTTTTATCCTTCCTTCTCGTCCAATCTTCTTTATGTGACTGGGTAGATCTTTGGAATGTGATATGAGCTTAAACTCATATCCTTTAATCAACAAATAACCCTAAAACATGAAGCAAAATACCAATTTATTTGGCAAAAACAGTGTTATGTGGTATGTTTGTGTTTGTGTACACTTGTGTAGGTAAAAAGATACATTTCCAAGCAAACAAGGAAAAATCAAGCTCAAATGGATGAAAAAGACAAAGAAGGATCAAAAGTGACAAGACTTTGAAGTACAAGGACCTATCTTGACAAGTTATCAAAGTTGAAGGACTAAAAGTACAAATATTGTGAAAGTCAAGATTCAAGTCAAACTTGGTCAACTCTCAAGTCAACTCAGTCAAAAGGACCATTTTGTTCAAGAATGAAAGTTGAAGGACCAAATATGTCAAAAGAATGAAGATTCTAGCTTTAAACAAAAATCTGCCAAGTTGAGGGACCAATTCTGCCAACTTTTTAAAGATATGCAAAGTTTAATCCATGTGACAACAATCTAGCCAATGAGAGAAGGGAAAAGGAAGCACACGGATTAAGCAATTAATACCCACTCAGCGTTTGGCATTAAATACCCAATCACAACAGTGTGATCCATGTGAAGCTTTTTCAACCAATCAAACGCTGACACGTGGCGTCTTCTTCAAGGAATAAATTTGCCAGGATCGCGTTTTAGCTACAAGCAATTTCATGGAAACTTTTCAACACCAATCTTGATCGTTTTGAAGAGACAAACTCAATGGTGCCAATCAATTAACATAACATCCACTCAATCAAGAAACCCCAATTTCTTGTTCATACCTGCAAATGCAATATGCAGAATTTTACACGTGGCAAGCTGGGATTGGTTCTGACACGTCACCAACCCCAACAAACTCTTCCTTTATGTCTATAAATAGTTGGATAGGACTTCATTTTCACATGTAGCTTAAATTTGTAAAAACACATAGTTCTTTACTTTCTTTCGCTTTTCCTTCATTTCTACCCTAGCTACTCAAGAGTCTGACAAACTCTTGAGTTAGTTAGTTAGTTACTAGCTTCCAACAACTTTGTAACCGTTTTTCCATGAATAAAATTTGAATTCAAGCTTTCCCGCCAAAATTGTTCTTCATACTTCTGTTCATTTCCTGCTACTTGAGTTGCTGTTTTGTGTTTGTTATGATCATAGATTGATCATAACTGACATTGGAGAAGTTTGTTAGCTGTTTGAGCACAATTCAGTTCATTCCATTGATATTTGAAGAATTCAAGCAGTATGATGATTCCTGTTGATTAGTTTGCTGTTCTTGTTGATTGATTGATTCCTAGTGATAAGGTGGTGGTTATCACTAGGGTAAGAGAGCTCAGCGCTCCTCTTCTTCTCAAAGGATAACTCCAATAGGTTTTAAAGTTCTTGTTTTTTGTTCCACTCAACAAGTCAAATGCATGATTTCTTTTCCTAGTGTAATCTGATGGCTGCCTGATAAAGTTGTTTGAAGTTGTTGATTGATTGATCTTTGAGTGTTTTTAGCTTAATCCTGCTTACTTGTGTTTTGATTTGGGGTTGAATCATAGTTTACTGCATTAATTCAGTCAATTTTGGTCTTGCATCTTGTTGGTAGTTTTAGTAGAGTTAAGAACTTGCTTTGTACTTTTAAACATTTCCTTTTGATCACTTAGACTAGCTTGCTATAGATTTTCACTCAGTTCCATTTCAAATTCAAATTGTCTTCACAAATATTCATAAAAACCAGTTAAAGGAGTGTTTGGGAATAGCTTAAAAATAGTTTTCAAGTTTTGAGTTTTGGATTGTTAGAGTTCATTTGCAGTTAATAAGTAGTATAAAAGTGCTTTAAGTCATTTGCAAGTCAAAAACACAGTCAAAAAGGCAAATGGCACATAAAAAGTTTGGGTCAGTCCTATGCATTTTGGTCATCTAGAAACTTGTCATTTTGATTTGATCAGTTCTCACTTAATCTTGGATGAAATTGTACCAAATTTGTTTCCATTTGTAGCTTACATCATATAGTTTCAGATTCTAGGAGGATTTTCTACAGTATTCAATAAGCAGTCAGATATAAGCAATAATCAGATAAGCCAACTTAGAGCAAGTTTCTGTAACTTGTAAGCTGGAAATTTGTATCTCAGTATTCTCTTCATAAACATGCCCATTTTTCTTCACAAATCCTATTAAGTAGTTGAGTTACATGATTTTTGAGATTTTTAGCTTTTTGAAAAAAAGCTGGTCAACGCTTGGTCAACATAAGCCCATTTTTAGCTTAATTCAGATTCTGAGCTTATTTCTGGATGAAAAAGTTTCTAGTTTGATTTCCCATTCCTTAATTCAGTTGCTTAATCAGTTTTAATCAAAAAATCAAATTGTGACTGATTAGATTCTGCTATAGCTTATTTTGTGCTTATTGATAAGCACTCATTTGCTTATTTCTCATCTTTAGCCAATTTCCTTTGACAAGTGTAGCTTATTTTGGATTTGAAACATTTTGTAATTTGTCTCATCAAATTTGGTTGAGTAATAAGCTCAAACGAGCTTATTCCCATGTTTTGCCCGTTTTTGCTTAAATAGTTTTGATAATTGCACTTTGGTCCCTATTGTTCTTAACAGTTTGTATAATTGGCTAAACTACCATGTTTTTAGGGTTTGCACTTTGTTAGTCCTTGTAGATTTAAAAGTTGTTACATTTAGTTAGCAATTTGTTAGATTGTTACACTTTTGGTTAGTTGGTTATAGATTTTGCAAATTTGATCCTTGTAGTTAACTGTTTTGCACTTTTAGTCCCTATAATTGTTAGAGTTTACATTCCAAGCATTTATCTTTCATAGATTTTACAATTTCAGTCCTTTAAGTTTCATAATTTGCATTTTGAATTTTTACTTGAATAAAAACGTGGTATTTGCAATATGTTTTACATATAAGTAGGTAATATTTTTCCGTTTTGCAAGGTTTTGATTGAATTAGCAAATAGAATTTCCAAGCAAGCTTTACAACCAAGAACAATTAAAAACCCGATATTGGTTGGACTTTCCATTAGCAAGAACTGAGAAAAAACGAACTGCATTATACACAATTTCAAATGGCGCCGCTGCCGGTTCTTTGACTACACGAGAGACTATCGATTGACGGTTTTCATTGGCTTTTGGGATCCGTTCACTTTGTGAACGTTATTTTTACGTATCATAAATCAAAAACAAATAAAAAATCAAAAATATAAAAATATATAAAAACTAAAAAATTAACAAAACAATTCTTTTCCTAAAGAATTGACCAAAAAAATAAAAAATCCAAAAAGCAATCTTTTTCCTAAGAGATTGCACCCAAAAATATATATTATTGGATTCTCTCGGTTTTTATGTACATATAGTATTTTCCCTTAAAAAACTCATAAATACAAAAATATTTTCCATATATTATTATAAGTAAATACGTATACGTATAAGAACAATCAATTTACATATCTTCCATAAGTATTGCCGAGGCAATACACCGTGTTGAGGGGCGTTCCGGTCCTTGACACGTGTATCGATCAAACAAAATAAAGCAAGAATAGATAAATACTCTCAATAAGCAACAATTCGAAGAATACGAACATTTAAGTGAATAGAAAGGCGATGTGCTATAAAATGCCATCTAAGGGTAAATAGGTACTTAAGTGCTTCGCGCCACCTAACCCCCCGTTCACTTGGGAGTATTCTAAGAAGGAAGGCTTTATTGAGGGTCTTGCACCCAAGTAGTAAATACATATATTGTTATTTTCTTGTGGATATTTAATATTGAAACTCGAAGAGGATAATCCATTTCTCTTCAAAGTCACACGAGAGCTTCTCTCTCATTCCTCGTATTGAGTTGCATGCTCACTCGCGGGCGTGCACAAATACCGATTGGTGTACAACCTCTTCCTCCGAAAAGGAAGAAAAAGAGAAAGAGTAAGACCACCATCGTCCACCAAGCCGATCACGAGAATCGTGCTTTGACTCCACCACGAGAAGCCATGGCTATTGATAATCGCACTTTGTATGAACGTATGCAATCCAACATTCATGGATATTCTAGTGCCATTAAGATTCCCGACTTTCCCGCTAACACATTTGAGCTACATACATCTATGATCAATATGGTTGCACTATCACCTTTCTTTGGTAAACAAAATGAGGATCCTCATGCTCACCTTAAGAGATTCCTTTCACTTTGCAATACCATTAAGCATAATGGGGTTCCACATGAGGTGGTTAGGTTGATGTTAGTGTCATTTTCCTTAGAGGGATCCGCTAAGCATTGGTTAGACACCCAACCACCCGATAGTATCACCACATGGGATGGTTTCACCACTAAGTTTTTGAACAAGTTCTTTCCTCCACATAAGACTATGGCTTTGAGGACTTTAATTATGGGCTTTCAACAAAAACCTAGTCAATCCTTTAGTGATGCTTGGGAAGAGTATAGTGAGTTGTTGAGGCGATGCCCTAATCATGGATTGGATCAAGTTCACCAAATCAACCTCTTTTATGATGGCCTTAAATCTCACCACCAAGATTCACTCAATGCTTCCGCGGGAGGGAATATTCTTCTTAAGACTTACCAAGAGGCTTTGGACATCACTGAGACTAAGGCAATGGTTCAAACAAACAATCCATTTGAAGAAAAGGTTCATGTTATCCAAAACAATTCTCAAATCCCTTGTGACAACCAACTCCTCAAGTTTCAAGAAGCGATTTTTCAAAGGATGGATAGAGATAGTGAGAGGAATTTGCAAGTACAACAAGAAATGCTTCAAATTTTTAAGAGCATGTCATTGAACAATTCCTCAAATAATGTGAATGCCATCACCATTTCTTGTGTTACTTGTGGAGGTGCCCATTCTTATGAACAATGTGATAAGGTGCAAGGGTATCAAGGGGAATGCTATGCTTACCAAGAAGAACATCGTGAACACTTCAAGCCTAATATCAATCCAAATAATCTTTCTTACAAATCCCAAAACTACCTTTCTCCACCCGGCTTCCCACCCCATCCACCCACCCAAATTCCACAAAATACTCCTCAAATTTTACCAAGGAATCAAGGGCAAAGACCACCATACCAAGGAAATAACTACAAGGCACCCAATCAATTTCAACCTCAAGCAAATACCTTTTATCCACCAAATCAAGGATTTAATGCTCAACCTTTACCTTTCCAACCTCAAGGTTTTCAAGGTTATGTGCCACAAGAGTTTAACACAATGGATCTCTTACAAAAAATGAATCAAGAGAATGAAAGGAAGTTCCAAGCTATGGAGAAGAAAATGAATGACCAATTCAATAAGGTTTTAGTGGTATTAAATCAAAGAC
This sequence comes from Glebionis coronaria, assembly GCA_025667525.1. Taxonomy (NCBI): domain Eukaryota; kingdom Viridiplantae; phylum Streptophyta; class Magnoliopsida; order Asterales; family Asteraceae; genus Glebionis; species Glebionis coronaria. The sequence continues at coordinate 913,708 of JANFOE010000311.1, forward strand.
CACAAGGGGCTTTACCTTCCAACACACAAACAAACCCACGGGCCAATGTCAATGCTATTACAACAAGGAGTGGAACAACAACAAAGGATCCTTCACCTCCTAAACCTACTCTTGTTCGACCCACTTGTGCTCCTACTTGTGACAAGCCTTCTACTTCTACTTCACCTCCTCAAAATGCTCCTATTCACTCAAACACACCTTCTCAACCACCTCCTACTTCTCATTTACCTTCCACACTTCCCAATGAAGAAGCTAACAAAGACAAATCTTCCACTACTACACCTATTCCACCCACACCAAAGCCTACTCTTCCATATCCTTCAAGGTTGAAAAAGGACAAGCTAAAGAACAAGGATGACATCCAAGTCTCCAATTTCTTAAGGATGTTCAAGCAACTCAACATCAATATATCCTTTGCGGAAGCTCTTGCTTATATGCCAAAGTTTGCTAAGATGTTCAAGGATTTGCTCTCAAACAAAGAAAAATTGGTTGATTTGCCCAACACATCCCTTAATGAAAATTGTTCCGCGGTGTTACTTAAAACCTTACCAACAAAACTTGGAGATCCGGGGCGCTTCTTGATACCTTGTAATTTTCCCGGTGTTGAAAATTGCATGGCTTTGGCGGATTTAGGGGCGAGCATAAACCTCATGCCTTTATCGGTTTGGAAACAACTATCTCTTCCCAAGCTCACTCCCACTAGGATGACTCTTGAACTAGCCAACCGAACCATAGCTCACCCCGTAGGTATAGCGGAAGATGTGTTTGTAGGTGTGGATAAGTTTACCTTTCCGGCCGACTTTGTAGTGGTCGATTATGACATGGATCCTAGAGTGCCATTGATTGTTGGTAGACCGTTTTTGAGAACGGGTCGTACCTTGATAGATGTGGTGGAAGGAGAATTAATTATTAGAGTAGAAGATGAGAGAGTGGTGTTTAAGCTAGGGAAGATTTGTGATAGAAAAGAGGTTAAGGAGTCTAGACCTTGTGAGACTATTAACATTGTGGATGTGCTAGATGAAGTGTGTAATGAACACTTTCATGATGCTTGTAAGAATGCTAGTGATGAGATACCCCATGTTGAAACCGTGGCCTCAATTGCTCCCTCTTTAACACCTTTTGGAGAGAGTGATTTCCTCTTCGAGGAATTTGAGTCCAACTTTCTTGGTGATGATGATTCTCCCATTAATTGGGAAGAAGATATTCTTACAATCCAAAAGTTGCTCAATGAGGACCCTATTCCTTCTCCTATTCCACAAGAGATTACCATTGAGGAACCTTCCATAGTACAACCTTCCATAGAGAGTCCACCTCCCATTGAACTTAAGGAACTTCCATCCCACTTAGAATATGCTTTCTTAGAAGGAAAAGACCAATTACCGGTGATTATTGCTAAAGAGTTGAAAGAGGATGAGAAAGAGCAACTTATTGAAGTTCTTAAGAAACATAAGAAAGCTTTAGCATGGAAAATATCCGACATAAGGGGAATTGATCCACATTTTTGTACTCACAAAATCCTTATGGAGGATGACTATAAACCCGCCATTCAAAACCAAAGGAGAGTTAACCCAAAAATCCATGAGGTTATTAAGAAAGAAGTGATTAAACTCTTAGATGCGGGTATGATTTACCCCATTTCCGACTCTCCATGGGTTAGCCCGGTTCATTGTGTTCCAAAGAAGGGTGGAATCACCGTGGTGCCTAATGAGAACAATGAGCTTATTCCCACGAGACTTGTGACCGGTTGGAGAGTTTGCATTGATTATAGAAAACTCAATGAGGCAACTAGGAAAGACCATTTCCCGCTTCCCTTTATGGATCAAATGCTTGAACGCTTAGCGGGAAATGAGTACTATTGTTTTCTTGATGGCTTTTCGGGTTATTTCCAAATACCTATTGACCCTAAGGATCAAGAGAAGACCACATTCACTTGTCCCTACGGTACATTTGCTTACAAGAGGATGCCTTTTGGCCTATGTAATGCACCGGGGACGTTTCAAAGGTGCATGATGGCGATTTTCCATGACATGATAGAGCAAACCATGGAGGTTTTTATGGATGACTTTTCCGTATTTGGAAACTCCTTTAGCTCATGTCTCACCAATCTTGAGAGAATGCTTAAGCGTTGTGAGGAAACACGTTTGGTGCTTAATTGGGAGAAATGTCACTTTATGGTGAAAGAGGGGATTGTTTTAGGTCACAAGATATCCAATAAGGGATTAGAAGTTGACCGAGCTAAAATTGATGTGATTGCTAAGCTTCCCCTACCCACGTCGGTTAAAGGTGTGAGGAGTTTCTTAGGTCATGCGGGATTTTATAGGCGCTTTATACAAGATTTTTCTAAGATAGCTAGACCGATGACTCATCTCTTGGAGAAAGAAGCTCCTTTCATTTTTGACCAAGCTTGTTTAGACTCTTTTGAGACTCTTAAGGAAAAATTGACTAAGGCTCCCGTTTTGGTTTCTCCAAATTGGGAATTACCTTTTGAGCTTATGTGTGACGCTAGTGATTATGCGGTGGGGGCCGTCCTAGGACAAAGAGTTAATAAGCATTTTCAACCTATACACTATGCGAGTAAAACCATGACCGGTGCACAACTTCATTACACTACCACGGAAAAAGAGTTGCTTGCTATAGTATATGCTTTTGAGAAGTTTAGACCATATCTTGTGCTCTCCAAAACCATAGTGTATACGGATCATTCCGCTCTCAAGTATCTTATGACAAAACAAGATGCTAAGCCTAGGCTTTTGAGATGGGTTTTGTTGCTTCAAGAGTTTAAGATAGAGATTCGTGATAAGAAAGGGGCCGAGAATTAAGCGGCGGATCATTTGAGTAGACTTGAGCATCCATTTCAAGGAGATTTCCCACATCAAGAAATCAATGAATCCTTTCCATTAGAGGAGCTCATGTCTATCTCTTCCCAAGAGGATGCCACACCTTGGTTTGCGGATATCGCAAACTATCTTGTGGGCAATGTGCTTATTGAGGGTCTTACTTACCAACAAAAGAAAAAGTTTCTTAAGGAAGTTAAGTATTACTTTTGGGATGATCCATATCTCTTTAGGCAATGTGCGGACCAAATCATTAGACGGTGTGTAGATGGGCCCGAGGCATTTAAAATCTTAGAGGCGTGTCATAAAGGACCTACAGGTGGACATTTTGGGCCTAACTACACCGCCAAGAAAGTCTTTGATTCGGGTTACTATTGGCCTTCTATTTACAAAGATGCCCAAGAGATGGTGAAATTTTGTGATGTTTGTCAAAGACAAGGAAAAATTACACAACGTGATGAGATGCCACAAAATTTTATCCAAGAGTGTGAGATATTTGATGTATGGGGCATTGATTTCATGGGACCTTTTCCATCCTCTAAGGGAAACAAGTATATACTTGTGGCGGTGGATTATGTGTCCAAGTGGGTGGAGGCTAAAGCCTTACCTACCAATGATGCTAGAGTGGTGGTAAAGTTTTTGAAACAATTGTTTGCTAGATTTGGTGTACCTCGGGCCATCATAAGTGATCGTGGTACGCACTTTTGTAATGATCAATTCACGAGAGTAATGAAGAAATATGGAGTGAATCATAGACTTTCCACCGCGTATCACCCTCAAACAAATGGTCAAACCAAGGTCACAAATCGTGGTTTAAAGAGAATTTTAGAGAGAACGGTGGGAGAGCATCGAGCTTCTTGGTCGGATAAGCTTGATGATGCTTTGTGGGCGTTTAGGACGGCTTTTAAAACACCAATTGGTTGTACGCCTTATAGGCTTGTCTATGGAAAAGCGTGCCACCTCCCATTTGAGTTAGAACATAAGGCATCTTGGGCTCTCAAGTGGGCTAACTTTGATTTAAACCAAGCCGGTTCACATAGGAAAGATCAACTCAATGAGATGGATGAGTTGAGAGCCAATGCCTATGAGAATTCTTTGCTTTACAAGGAAAAGACTAAGAAATTGCATGATGCTAAGATCAAGAATCGTGAGTTCAAAGTTGGAGAGCCGGTTCTCCTCTTTAACTCAAGATTGAAGCTTTTTGCGGGCAAGCTTAAGTCGAGATGGTCCGGTCCATTCACTATTGCTCAAGTGTTTCCATATGGAACTCTTGAGTTGTCCCAACCCGATGGTCCAAATTTTAAAGTGAATGGTCACCGTGTTAAACATTACTTTGGGGAGGACATTTCTGTTGAAATGGTCCAAGAGGTCCCCATTTTCCCCATGAATTAATTCATTGAGGGACGAGTCGAGCTAGAGACTCATTAACTCAAGCATCGTATAACTAGGTTTAGAGTGTTGTAGGTTAGAAATAAAGGCATAGACTTGGAGATAAGTGTAGGGGAGACCTTCTTTTGTCTTCATGATTGTTTGTAGGGTTGCTCACTCATCTCATGCTTTGGAGCTTATGGAGGAGGCCCTTGTATCCGGTTCACTTCGTTACTTTAGTGAATTTTCATTGACACCTTGTGCTTAAACATGACTTCACTAATAGTTGTCCTTTCCTTAACTTGGGTTAAGCAAAGTCTATTCATTGTCATAAGTGTAGGGGAAGTTTTTATACTTCCATGCTCTTAAACATTGAGGACAATGTTTAGCTTAAGTGTAGGGGGGTCTTCTATCGAAGTGACCTTACCTAGAACTTGTCATTGTCTTGCATGATAACATGGAAAAATTGAATTTTCAACATTTTTCAAATTTTTGATCAACTTTGGCCAACAAAAATATGCATTCATAATTTTTGCATCAATCATTTTTGCATAATACATTTGCATTGTATACATCTTTTCTTTTGTTTTTCATCAAAAATATATAAAAGAAAAAAAATATAATAAAAACATGGTTTTAACGAGTTTAGACTTCTTTGACATATTAGGCCCACCATGGATATATTGACTCAACCCGAGTTTGCTTATCTTAGCATTCTCTAGCTAGTATCCTTAACCATGTAGTCCTTCATTGGTCTATTAGGCTAAGCATCCACCAATTTCATTATTTGAAATTTTAAATTTGTGGAGAATGGGAAATGATAGAGTTGAAGCAAGTATAAAAGGGCTAGATAAACTTCATGATAATTACTTGTGGCTAAACCCTTCTCT